>CM076577.1:1270341185-1270419661 GCA_034641835.2 Pinus albicaulis
GCTCATGAGTTTTGGCATTGATCTTAGCTGTCTTATTTGCCCTCTCAAGGTTTTCAATCATCTTATTCAGTCTATTTATTTCATCGGTCTTTAAAGATATTTCTTCCATGGCTTTGACAATTTGGCTGGCTTCATCTCTTTTTTTGTATATTTGTAGTAGAAGAGTCTGTAGCTGAAATGGTTGCTGAATGTTAGAAAATTAAATATTACAGAGCAATGCAACATATAAAATATGCGGAAAACACAAGCACACAAAACACATAAAACCAAAGAGACATAGATATACGTGGTTCACCTAGTTTTGGCTACATCCACCCCGAACAACCAGTCCTTCCTTTCTATTATCCAGCAAAAATGAAGAGACACAACCTACAGCAGATCCGTTGTAATATCCTCTGTTCTCTCACAGTCTCCCTATCTGTTTCTCGCTCTGAGAATACACACACAATACACAGCCGCAATACAATACCCTCATAAAAGTGAAGGGTTGCCTTCTAGGGAAAAAATAACTTATACCGTCAGATCATCTGCCTAATTAACGGCCCAGATTGACTAGAAATTACTATACTTTTACAAGGAAATTTTACATATGTTTTTAGCTTCGGGGACGCTGCCCCCGAAACCCCCCTCTAGGGGGGGGGGGCTCCGAAAAGCACAATTTCCCCCCTGGACCCCCCAGGCAGCGTAAAAATTACGGGTGACTTTGCCGCCCCATTAAGGTACAGGGTTCCAACGTTGTGATATAAAATAAACAAGATAATCAGGCTCCACACCCAACAATCTCTCGTTTGGAGACTGATTTTAGCAACTCCACCGCTGCTTCATTTGCTGGACAGTGACTCCTCTTTGGACTTGGATTTTTCTCATCTTCATCGTCATCCTTGAAGACGAATTGAAACTAAGCATACTCTCAGTTTCTCCCTGGTTACAACTTTTGTTAGCATATCTGCAGGATTCTAGCTAGTGTGTATCTTTTCTAGCTTCAACTGTCCATCTTCTAATACTGACCGTATGAAATGGTACTTGAGCTGTATGTGTTTAGTCCTGGAATGAAATGCTGATTTCTTTGTAAGATTAATGGCACTTTGGCTATCACTGTATAACGTGCCCATATCATGCTTCTTACCCAATTCATCCATAAACCTTTATAACCAGATAATTTCTTTACTAGCCTCTGTAGCAGCAACATACTCTGCTTCTGTTGTTGAAAGTGCAACAACACATTGGATTTTTGAAACCCAACTGACAGCTATTACACCTACAGTAAATACATATCATGTAGTGCTTCTCCTATTATCTCTGTCACCTGCCATATCTGCATCAACATATCCCTGTAGAGAAATGTTTGAACCACCAAAGCATAATGCTTGATTTGTGGTACCTCTCAAATATCTTAGAATCCATTTCACTGCCATCCAATGTTCTTTTCCTGGATTGTTCATGTACCTTCTTACAACTCCCACTGCATGTGAAATATCAGGCCTTGTGTGGACCATTGCATACATTAAGCTTCCAACTACTGATGCATGTGGAAATTTAGACATATAATCAATTTCTTCTTCTGTCCTGGGGCACATATCCTTACTAAGTTTGAAATGGCTAGAAAAAGGTGTCCTAATTGGTTTTTCATTCTGCATATTAAATATTTTCAACACCTTTTGTATGTCCTCATTTAAGACGATGGATATTAAATACGATTTCCTGTCTCTAGTTATCCTCATACCAAGGATTTGTTTTGCAGCTCCCAAATCCTTCATTGCAAATGAATTTTCCAATTTTCTTTTGAGCACATTTATTTCCTGCATGTTAGACCCTGCAACAAGCATGTCATCTACATACAATAACAATGTAATATAGCTTCCATCATTTTTCTTTTTCAGATAAACACAATGATCAGAGTGAGATCTAGTATAACCTTGTTCAGACATAAACCTGTCAAATTTTAGATACCACTACCTTGGAGCCTGTTTTAAGCCATACAAGCTCTTCTTTGACCTGCACACTAATTTTTCTTTCCCTTTGATCTCATATCCTTCCGATTGCTCCATATAGATATCTTCCTCCAAATCTCCATGGAGAAATGTTGTCTTTACATCTAACTGTTCAAGATTTAAATCTTCCGTTGCTACAAGACTTAAAATAGTTAAGTTGAAGTCATCTTAGCAACAAAGAAAATATTTCATCAAATCAATAACTTTATTTTGTGCAAGCCCCTTCACCACAAGTCTAGCTTTGTACTTTGTTTCCTCCATCTTCTTCCTTCGACTTTCGTAAACTCATTGTTCTGTGTAATTTTACCTACGAGCAACTTTGACTATATCTCCCTGATTGTACGTTAAGGTCATTACTTCTTCCATGGCTAGCTCCCACTTCTTCTCTGCTTCTGCTTCATTTCTTCTTCATAAGGTCTCGGGCTCACCCGAAATCGATCATGTCCATGTGCTAATGAAGGAGAGTATCGTTCAGGGGGTCTACTTATCCTGGTAGATCTTCTAACACCACTTTCAGGTGTTTGAGGTGCCTGTTGTTGTTGTGGTAGTTGTTGTTGCTGTGGTTGTTGATTATTATTATTTTCAGGCACCTTTACTTTTTCAGTTATCTCATCAAGAACTGTGTATTCCTTGCTTTCTTTTTCCTGTTTCTTTTCTTGCAACTGATTCTTATACAAGACCTTTTCATTGAATATTACATCTCTGCTCCTAATGATTTGTGATTTTCATAATCATATAAGCGATAACCAAAATCATTAACACCATATCCAATAAAGGTACATTTCTTTGATTTTGCCTCAAGCTTTGTTCTATTTTCTTTTATAATCTATGGAAAAAATCCTCGCATTAAAAACACAAAGAGTAGTTTACAACACCAATCACTTCCTCGAGTTAGATACCTGTCAAGGAACTTGAAAACCCTCTATTTATTAGATAAACAATAGTATCTAGAGCATTTGCCCAAAATTGTAAAGGAAATCCTGCATGCAATCTCATGGACCTTGCACGCTCCATGATTGTTCTGTTCATTTTTTCTGACACACCATTTTCTTGTGGTGTTCTTGGAACTGTCTTCTCTCTGCGAATTCCATGATCTGAATAGTACCTATCAAACTCTTTGCTGCAATATTCACCTCCATTGTCTGATATGAGACACTTCAACTTCTTTCCTATCTGAATCTCAACCAAAGCTTTCCATTTCTTGAAAATATCAAATACATCAGATTTATTCTGAATACAATAAATCCATGTTTTTCTAGTTGCATCATCAATAAAAGTAACATAATAACGAGAGCCACCAAGAGATGATACTTGAGCAGGTCCCCATACATCTGTATGCACAAGCTCTAATTTTTCTCTCTTCTTTTCTTTACCAACTCTGAGAAATCTGACTCTCTTTTGTTTTCCATAAATGCAGTCCTCACAGAAATCCAAATCAACATTCTTCAAACCCGACAAAAAATTTCTTGAGTGAAGAATCTTCATCCCCTTCTCACTCATGTGTCCGAGCCTATGATGACATAATGCTGCATCTGCTCCTTTGGAAGTTAAAGCATTAACAAAGTTAGAAATACCATTGCATAAATACAATGTACCAACCTTTTCACCTTTTGCTATTACTAGGGCTCCTTTGGTGACCTTCCAAGTTTTATCTGTGAAAGTTGTCACACAACCTTCACTGCCTAACTGCCCTGTTGAAATCAGATTTTTCTTCAGATCTGGAACATGTATTACCTCCTTTATTAGCCATTGGTTTCCATTTTGTTTTTTTACAAGAACCTTACCCATTCCAACAATTTTATAGGGTTTATCATCACCCAAACGGACTTATCCAAAATCTCCTTGAACATAGTCATGAAAATATTTCTTATCGGGTGTGGCATGGAATGAGGCCCCTGAATCTACAACCCAAGAATTAGTAACATTTTCAAAAGAAAGAATCAAAGCATCCTATAACACATCACCTGTCACATTTGCTTCATGATTTTTTTCTTGCTGTGCATCTCCTTCTTTTCCCTTCCAGGATCTACAATCTTTCTTCAGGTGTCCTTTCTTTCCGCATTTCCAGCACACTATCCCCGATCTGGACTTGGATCTTCCTTTCCTTGATTTACTGCGATATCCTGAGCTCTTTCCTCTTTCCATTCTTCTTCCCCTAGACTCTGCACTCAAAGCATTACCCGATGTCTCACCATAGCTTTTTCGTCGCATTTCCTACAACATCATCAAACTTTAAAGTACTAGATCCAGAGACAGAGTTACTAATGGCCATGACTAAACCATTCCAACTTTTTGGCAATGAGCACAGAAATAAAAGAGCCCTAACTTCATCATCAAATTTTACCCCTACAGAACTTAACTGACTGGTAATTGTATTAAAATCATTTAAATGGCCTGAAACAGATCCACCTTCTGACATCTTCATATTAAATAAACGTTTCATAATAAATACCTTATTTGAGGCTGAGGGTTTCTCATATAGCTTCGCCAATGTCTTAATAAAACCCTCTATTGTTGTTTCCTTCAAAATATTGAAGGCTATAGATGCTGTGAGGCACAACCATATTGTTCAGAGCGCCTTTCTATCGAGAATATCCCATTCTGTGTCTATCATAATTGTTTGCTTCTTTGTTTTTCTACTCAATGGTAGGTACAGATCTTTTTGATACAGATAATATTCCATCTGCATTTTCCACAGCGGGAAGTTTTGGTCATTAAATTTCTCGACCCTAAATTTACCATCTTCCGCCATTGCTCCCACTCGAACCAGGAACACTTCTTTCCTGTGAGTTTATCAGCCAAATAGACCTTCGACTCTGATACCAGTTGTTAGAAAATTAAATATTACAGAGCAATGCAACTTTTTAATATGCGGAAAACACAAGCACACAAAACACATAAAACCAGAGAGACACAGATATACGTGGTTCACCTAGTTTGGGCTATGTCCACCCCGAAAAGCCAGTCCTTCCTTTCTATTATCCAGTAAAAATGAAGAGACACAACCTACAACAGATCCGCTGTAATATCCTCTGTTCTCTCTCATAGTCTCCCTCTCTGTTTCTCGCTTTTGGAATAAACACACAATACACAGCCGCAATACAATACCCTCATAAAAGCGAGGGGTTGCCTTCTAGGGCAAAAAACCCTAAAATAAACATAACTTCTACTGTCAGATCCTCTGCCTAATGAATGACCCAGATTGACTAGAAATTACTATACTTTTACAAGGAAATTTTACATCTGTTTTTAGCTTCGGGGGCGCTGCCCTCGAAACCCCTCACCTGGGGGGGGGGGGGGCTTCAAAAAGCGCAGCCACCCCCCTTGGACCCCCCAGGCCGTGTAAAAATCATGAGCGGCGTTGTCGCCCCATTAAGGTACAGGGGTCCAATGCTGTGATACAAAATAAACAAGATAATCAGGCTCCACACCCAACACTAAAGTCACTGGCACTGCAGTTGCTAGTGGTCCCTTTGGTGCTAATTTCTCTCCTAAAATAGAGGGCACTGTTGTAGTAATCACTCGGATGACTGTAGGAATTGTAGGAATTTCTGGCTCTTTTACAGTCTCTTTCTCTTGGACAAGCTGGTCCATTTGTGTTTCCATATCCTTGATTTGTGCTGTCAATTTAAGTATGAGCTCCATCATTTCTTCTTTTTCACTTTGATCCTGGAGGATTTCCTTTGTTTGTGGATGCTCACTTTGAGGAAGTTTGAGTTGTTTCCTCAAAGCTGCTATGTCTTCATTCTTTTTCTTGATTAGTAGTTCTGCTTCTTGGATATTTGAGGGATCATATCCCACCTGTCAAAATAATTCCTCTAAGGATTTGATTCTTAGGTCGTTGGCATAAAGTGATGCTTTATCCATCTTCATTTGATCTTGCATATTAAGTATGGTATTTTGAATTTTATTGGCACTCATTGCTTCGGTTTCCACTGTAGAATATAGCATTTCAGAGGTTTGTCTGTGGAACTCAATCTGGTCCAACTCATGAATATTCTCTATGTGTACCTCAAGGTCCACCTTTTTATAGTCTGATACTATTTTGGGTACCGAGGTAGTAGGCTGTAAAAATGACATCATCATTTTATTGTTGGAATAGTCAAAGGTTGATAATAACCTATTCTGATTTCCAAGCTTCTGCTTCAGGAATTGAGAATATATTTTTGTCTTTATCTCCTCATTCTTCTACTTAATTAGCTTATACCTCTCTTTTATGTCCAAGTCCTTTTCCTCAACTGGCTGTGAGGAATAGGCTTCCATGCTGTGTTGCTTCTCAATCATTTGTGTGTCATTCTGGTTTACTGGTCTTTCCTTTTGAATTTCCATAAGTGTTTCATTGATTATGGTTGTTGCTATATCATCATTGGTCACTCGAGCATCTGTCTCATCAATATTAATTGTTACTTTCTTCTTATCAACTGAACTAAGCTTAGGCCTTTTGTTATAAATTACTTTAAATTTGGTCCCAGTTGTTGTCTTTGATGTGTGACCTCCTTCTTCTCTAACGCTTTTTGATGTTTCTGGTTGTTTGACAACTTCCAAAGTTGGTGCTATTCCTGTTTGGCTTGCTGTCTCTATCAAGGTGTTTTCACTCCATTCAATTTGATTGGAAAACTTTTCTAGTTCAGGTTTTGACTCATGGATAAAGGGTGTTAGTTTACATTTGACCCTTAGTTTGCTTAAGATCCCTTGTGGATCATAATTCCATGGAAGACTCTCATCAAATCTAAACTTTGATAATTTCTTTGTTATTTCCTTTTCTGCATCTTTGTGGTTGATTATGAATGGCCCAAATTGATTCTTTAATTTAAACTGGGTATTCTTTTTGGCTGCCATAAAGTTAATTGAATATGAATTGAGAATTTGCCTTAGATATATAAGTGCAAAAATTCTCATACATACATGTTTAGGCAACTTGTAGGGTAACAATTTTGATCCAAAAATTCTTAGTTCTGTATGTTTTTCATAAGGGTACCAATCTCCAACTTTGTTCTGCTCTGAAAGCTGCAATATTCTTTTCATTTCTTCACTGATTATAGGCTGTTCTGATTTGTTTAATATGCTCATTGTTGGATGCAAAAATATTTCTGAAAATCCCGAATAAGTGAAATCATTGGATTCTTTTCTCAATAATGAAGTCCAAAAGATAATTGATAGAGGCTTTCCCTCTACATCCATCTTTTGCAAAGAAAATGGAAATTTGTCTGCTTAAGAGAATAAAAACAAATGGAAAAGTAAGATGAATATCTAAAAACTCCTTCTGTGGGTAATTTAGTCAACCGGTAGTGGATGGTATCTATTATGAAGCCACCATAGTCAAAGATGACTGATGGAGTTTGACGAGGAAAAATGGTGGACAAGAAACTAAGAATAGATTCATCAATATACTCATCTGTAAAATATCCTAGGATAAAATATAGCATAGAGATAATATATCTAGACCCTTCAGGAAATTTAGCTATGGAGTATGGAGGATTTATCTTTGGAATATCAACATGAGAAGACATAAAATTCTGAAAGATCATAAAATTTTTAGGGAAATATAGGCCAAGGTATAACTGAGTTAAGGCCTTTAGAGACAAGGGACTGCCTGGGGATCGGGTTGTAATTGAAGCATTTGATTAATTGACTAGGTTGTAATGGTAAAAAGTATTTCTTTTTCAACATTTAATATAACCCTTTGATCTGGCTCATAGTATTTTTGAAAAAGTATAATGAGTTCTTGACCAGGATGAGTAAATGGGACTATATACTTGGGTAAATGAGTTTCCCAAATTGGAATATCATCTTTGTCTAGATATTTTTCATAACACTAATTGTGTATATCTAGCAAATTAAATTCGATAACAGGGTTTGCAATTTTATAGTCAAGATCAGTCAAAGGAATGCTTTCAGTAGCAACCACAGGTGGCTGAAGGGGGTTTACTATTACAACAGATTTGGCAGTGATGACTGGGGTAGGCTTAGGGGCTTTGGATCCCTAAAATTTAGGTGTTTTGGATCCTTCAGGTTTGCTTGTGCCGTTTCTTAGGAATTTTGGGTAACTACTGCAAGATTAGACTGTTTGCAGGAGTTTTTATTTTAACAGAGATGAAACTGAGCAATTTAGGTTAAGGATGACTCCTTTTGGGCTCTTTTCTCAATTAATATTATCTGAGGATGAAAAAATGGTATAAAACAGAAAAAGGGTTTTCTGAGTCGGTTTTGATTGAAAAAATGGGTTTTCAAGGTAATTCAAAGCTTTTAGCCATTTATATCCTTAAATTTGATCTTTAGACAATGAAATTTGAGGAATTTGGCTTTAAAAGGATTGCAATAGAAAACAGGGTTTCCTGGGAAAATTTTGCGAGGGTTTGGCTTCTTTTTTGGTGTTTTCAGGTAATTTGGTTCGGTGAATTTCTTAATGAAAGCCCTGGTTCTATTAAAGATGGTTTAAAATTGAATATGAAAGCTTTAATTTATCGGAAAATACCTTAAAAACGTAGGTATTCAGATTTTGAGAGGTTTTTCGGAAGATTTCGGCTGATTATGAGGTGTTTAACGGCTAACTGAAGCGGCGAATAGCTTTTAGTCAATCTTTAATGGTGGAATTGTGATCAAATTCAGAGCTTATGGGCATAAATCGAAAATCATTACTTAAAAATGTTTAATAGAGTCGGGAAGAGTTATATCAGAGTGTAAATGCGTGGATAACATAAAAACAGGTTAACCAAAGGTTTTAAACTTTTGATTCAATCACCATAATTTTCATTAAATGCAGGTCTCATCAATGGCGAGAGGCGGTTTCATAATTTGAAATGAAACCAGAGAAAGGTTATCATGTGAAAATTGGGCAGTAAGTGGTTTAGAACCAAATGAAAATGATCCAATATAATCTCGACACGTCACAGAGGGAAAAATGGTCAATACAGCCCATTTCGCATCCATTTTTCATTCGAGCGGACGATTAGTTTTTCCATGCGGTATTGCTTTTGGGCCATTGGATCTAAAGCTTGGATGCGAAGGGTCCAGATTAAATGGGAAGTTGTGGCCAAAGAAAATGGTGGGACCGGGGATCATATGCCTGCGGGCGGTTAATATATGCTTTAAACCTTTATATTTATCATTGGATAAATGCTTTAAAGTATATAGAGGCGGGGTTTAATGTGTTTTATCTAAAACATTTGTAAGATGTCTTAATAAAAACATAATGGTTGTGATTTATTTTATTATATAGTATTTAAACCTTTTTGAATAGTTTAAAGACCATAGAGGTGGGATATTTACTTACCGATAGTTTTAGACTAAAGAGATTTTAATTGGGGCTTTTGATTTAGCACATGGGAAATAAACTTTGGTCTAAAACATAGTAATAGTGGGTTTTTTGGGGATATTTAAACATAGGGAATTAATAAGTAGGATAAGGTATTTTTTAGGGATTTAATAAACTAAGTTAAAAGTTAATATGAAAAGGGGAATGTAATACACACAAAATACATAAAATGACTAAGTAAAGTGTAAAATTAAAGAAAATCTTGTCTTCTTATCATTTCACCAATACTTAGTATAAAGTATTTTTGAGGGTTTTTTGTATGCATCTGAATGAATGGAAGTTAATTAGATGGGTTTATATGCTTCATTAAGTAGGAATGAGTCTTTACTTATGAAAGAGGTTAAAATGTATGAATGAAGGATGAATGATGATAAATGGGGATTTAACATAAGAACTCAATATTTTCGACTAGCTAGTCATCGAGTCTTGGGTCTAGTCCTAACAAAAGTCAGAGAAATGCTATGAGCCTGTTTGACTGATAGCATAGAATAGTGAATACTTACAGGGGACAGGAAATTAGTTATTTTGCCCGATGATCATTATTACATGCTTTCTCCACTTCTTTCTACCTACCCAGTCTTATTCTAACATTTTTTCTTCATTTGGCAGGTGCATTTACTCTTGCAACCTCGAAACATTTATTCTTTTAAAGCATAAACTATATAGATCTACCTTATTTCATCTGAGGGCTCAGATTAAACGGTTGAGCTCCTCATTATTGTCTACCTATCTACTGATCTATTAGGATTAAATTGTCTGACAAATCTTTATTCACTATCTAAAAACTTGAAATTGAAAACATGACAAGTTAATTTTAAACAATTTAACTCATCAAGGATTATGGCATTTATTGACACTCTGCCATACTTATTTATTTTGCAGAAAAGTAAAAAAGTAGTGGCACTTGGACTTGCTCACTTTCATGTTTTATTTTCATTTTCTTTTTTGGGGTCTATATTTTTTCAAGTCCTTTGATCTTTATTTTAGGTCTTTTTACCCTTTTTTTATTTTTATTTTTATTATTTTTCTTTTCTTTTTTTAATTTTTTCAAAATATGGGAAAAAAACTTGCAGAAAGCAAGGTATGTACATATTTTACAAGACTATCAAAAGTCAACTCAAAATTATGAAAGCTATATTTATAGGACCCTAATAGGAACCATGGAAGCTCAACCATAATATGACCAATATAATTACTACAAGTACACATGAATCATAGTAGAATAAGGAATCTTATTAATATATGAAAATACCAACCAAGTCAAGGACTTCCACGTACCACTCGACCATAGATTGGGTTGAACCAATCTCTCTTTTAGGCAATTAGTCTCACGCATTAAGATTCCAATCATGAATGTGAGATGTCAAGAATTAAAACAAGAAAAAACCAACCAGAGCTTTCAGAGGCCATACCACCTCGACCCTAAACCATAGTGATTCCACCTCTACAATAGGACATCACAAACACCAACCAAATCGGTCTCTAGCCAAGCTATCTTGAGCTCTAGGAACTAGTAATTCAACAGACAACCTTCCAGGGCTCCAAAGCATTTTTCCAACCTAGCTCTAGGGACTAATAAGTGAACATACCAAGAGCTTCAAAGTGTTTGTCCCAACCTAGGCTCCAGGACTACTAGCTCAACCCAATATGTTTCAGGCCTTCTGGAGCATTTGGTCCAACCCACAACCATAAAGAACATGAGCACCAATCAGAAAAACAATCGAGTGGAAAAACCCACAACACCATGGTTATCTAGGAAATGGCAAGGTAAGGCTAAAACCTTTGTCAATCTAGGAAATCCTCTATGCCAATGACAAAACATAACCATATAATCACATGAAAATACAATACATCCATAAACTAGCAAGGAAGTCACACATGCAACATGTTACCTCCAAAGAAATCCAATTGTAGTTTTTGATTCACTTGTTCCCTTGCGCTTTTATTCTTTCCTTTTCCTTCTTTCTCTAAATCCGATGTATGCCAAAGTGCTCCAAGGATGCACCAAGAAAACTCTAAGGGTGTAAGAGTATGAGGGAATGAAATAATAGAAGAGAGCTCCAAGCTAAAATTGACAAAAGATTGTGAACTGATCCTCATAAGCCTTTTTATCATTGAGACCTCTATTTTCTTCATTATTCCTTAATTTTCCTTCAATTTCCTGCTCATGCAAATTTGTGACCTTTCACTTTCCTTTTTTCCTATTTTCCATTATTTTTATAAATAAAATGTCAATTAATGCTACTTTTCCTTTGCCAATTTCCATAGCCATTTATTAATCACCAATGATACTAGTTACTATGTTTTTCCCAACATTCAACTTGGAATATGTGTCTTGTGACCTTGGTTATTATTTTTATTTATTTACATAGAAAACCAATCAGAATTTGTTACTATGGATATTAATATTCATTGATTGTCAAATTTTTCAAAATATTGTTCCCACATACCGATTCTAAAAGGAATTATGAGAGTGGGCCTTAATTTATTTTACTTTTAGAAAAAATTGGAACTGTTGCACTTTTAATCTTTTGAAAATGTTGGAATTACAAGGTCCTTGTTTTAAATATTTAAAAATTATAATATTTTGACACTTTAAAACGTTTTAATTTGTATGTGTTCATGGAGATCTGCATCCTATTGTGTTGCAATGGTGGAAATGCATTTTCTGATTTTTTTGCAAAGAAGAAAAATAATATAAGTCTTGTGAGTATTTGGTTTGATATAACAGAAGGATAAATGGAAGTTTGATTTTATGTCCGGAAATGAAAAAATATTTTACATGAACGTTTGGAATAAGTAAGCATAGAAGCTATAATAAGTCCCATTTCTCTCTAACAAGTAACGCACCTGCTGCACTTCGCACCTCCGCTTATCGCTAATATACCATGCTGGACGCGTATAGTAAAGAAAAATGTTAAATCGAAAACAAACTTTATTAAATGAACATTAAATTATTTTCGTGTTCATGATGTTACAAATTTGAATTTGAATTAATATTTTTGTATTAATATGTTTTATTTGAATTTGAATCAATATAGTATTGTACTAATATGTTTTATGTTTTACGCAGTGCAAATTTGTAATTATTTATATCTAGCTATGATCAGAATTTGTTATTATATTGGTTATATTTAAATTATATTATTATTCAATTTTTTTTAAAGGTTTTAAAAATATATTATTATAAATCTAATTTATTTAGCTAAGAGGTTTAAGTATGAGGGGTTTCCGCAATGCATTATATTAGATATAATTTTTGGGATTCAACTGCAAGTCATTCATCTATGACCATTTAAGTATGAGGGGTTTCCACAATGCATTATATTAGATATATTTTTTGGGATTCAACTGCGTTAAGAAAGTCATTCATCTATGTCTATTTATGACCATTTCCATGAGAGGAAGTCGTAATTGACTAATTTCTCATGATTTTGAATAGTCCACTTAACACTCATTGCATCGGATGATGCTCACAGGGGTGAAGAACTGGGATTGAAACTAGAGAAATGAATCACATAGTCCCAATCATCACTTCCCGGGCTTGCACCCGGAAACCATGACTTCCTGGGAGGTCACCCATCCCACAACTCCTCTGGCTCAAGCGCGCTTAACTGATGAGTTTTCCCCACAATCAAGCCCACTTAGCTTGCTACCCCATTTGAAAAAACTTAGCAAGTATTGTTTCTCATGAACCATTCAAGTAGAGCTCCCTTTACTCTTTTTATTTAAGTATGAGGGGTTTTAGCAGTGCATTATACTAGATATCATTTTTGGGATTCAATTGCACTACCTTCTCGTATGGGGGGATGTGTAAGTTTTTGTGTATATGTGCCCCTTTAAAATAAAAATAAAAAATAAAAAATATGTTTTAAATAGGAAATTAATGTCGTCTATAACTAAAAAACAAATAAATATGCTATAAATTAATTACAAGTAAAAACAAATGTGTAAATCAGATTTTTAAATATTATACTTTTAAAAAATATTTCAACAAGAGATTTAAATAAACTATTTGAAGATCTATGTAGATATTGTACTATTCCAAATTTTCCATCAGCCAATTGGAATATTAGAGTTCTTACTTTTCTTATTTAGTTAAGTAAATAAAAGGGTGGAGGGACCCATAAACCCAGTAGATGAATAAAATTCACTTCTATAGTGTGAATGTGGGTTAATTGAGTAGCGGAGTAGCGTTATGGAGTGGTGGAGTAGCATAATAATGAAGAAAGAGTGGAGGTCATAGAGCATTCATGAGGAAGATGATGTAGATAGTGGAGGAATAAATGCAAGATGATGGAGATAGTGGAGAAGCAATTGCAGACATGGAGGAAGTGGTGCATTAAATGCACACATGATGGAGGAAGTGGAGAGTAATTGCAGCAGTGATGGAGATCATGGAGGACAACGTAGTATTTATGGAGGCTAGTGGCCACATGTGCAACGCAGTTATGAGGTGGGCCAAGGCTAGGGAAGGCTCACAAACATAAAAGGAAGATGAGGGAAGCAAAGAAAAGGGGACTCTAAATTTTTATTATTTAGTTTCATGAGACATTTATTTACACGCTTGAGCTATTTAGCTAAGTTTGTTGTGTTGTTTAGCACCAGGTGTTCCCAAGTGAGAATCCCACCCTTACCCACGGGGGACTTTGAATGCCTACTCTGGGAAGGTTTCTTGGGTAGCATTCATCATCTGACAATTAGTGCCACATTCAACCACTCTCATCCGCACTTCAGCTATAGGAATTACGCATTCCTGAACTTGGGTTTGAGAGTTGGAAGGTTGTTCTTAGTACTTCAGCTGAGAAACCTAAGGAGGGATCAACCCTTCACAATGTGGATCCATTGTAGTATTCCGAGATTTTCATTGACATATCCAGCATCAGGCCATCCATCTATTTTCCTATGCAACAACATTTCCTGCAGGAATTGCATAATTCTGCAATGAGGGTTTAAGGAGAGGAGGAAGTTCCAAGCAACTCAACTTGGAATCCCGTGAGGGATTTTTCCTTCACTCCAGGGATCACTTCAGTAGCTTGGGATCAACATTGTATTATCTATCAGTAGGCTCCATTATCAACCCTCCTAGACAGCACAATATTTCCTAGCAGTTGTGCATGCAACAACTGCATATTCAGTGGAGGAGTTAGATCTCAAGTTTTGAGCTTGGGAATCGGGAGAAGGGACCAACCCTTCAGTTAGTGAGATAAGTGGGTGCTATTACAACTTATAGATCATTATTTCAGCTCCATATTAGCAGTTTTATCCAGGGAGTGCGTAACTCAACCAGCAGGGGTGTAGTGTGCAACCCAAAAAGGGCCGAAATTCCAAACTCAAAATGTGGCCAAACTATTTCTGGGTTTTCTTGGGGTTTTCAAGTAGAATCTATGGTTAAAATAATAGATCTTTTTGGGCAATCCATAAACCTATCACACATAGATCTTCTTCCAAGCAGCAGTAGTTTCCAACAGTCGCTATTTATACCTTAAAGTGCTATGTTTCTTTTTTGTACTTCAGCCATCTTGTGGCTTAAGTGCATTCCTTTTGGAGAACTGTGTACTTACATTGTTGTTGATACATAATGATATGTGTTGTATAGGTAAATCCCCTCTGTGGACAGAGGCGATCCCTACTAGCCCAGATCAGGTCTAGCAACAATCGTATCATGCTAAGGTGCAAGTTCCTAATTTCAATAGACCAAATTGCGACGAAGGCCTACCTCAAGTCCAACGCTGTTGTTCGTAGAGAAGATGGCGCTCTCGTTTCCTTGCTCCAGCATATCACAATTCTTCCACTTGACGTGATCGAACACCTGCACACACAAGAAACACAACGAACACACAAGCATAAACCCAATATATGCAATTATGTATTAGTCAGAGAAGACACAATTCATGATCATAATGAACAATACGAGTGGAACCATAACCAAAGTCGCTTATCATTAATTCATACAAAGGAAAATACAACCAGGCTCTGACACTGAACCTTCCTTCGGTGGGTCATCAGCAGAATACGTCTCAGTAAAGCTTGTCGGGAATGGGGACAAGCCTATCTCTTCGATCGTCAATCTCCTTGCTATGGATTTGGCACTATGAGGGCTATTGCAGCATTCTTTAGGCTATGAAGGCTCTTGGAGATTCTTGGAGACTAGCTTGCAAAGGGAAATGGCAAGCTTATATAGATGGTGGAAGGGGATTTGGGATCCCTACAATCATGGGATTGGCCCTATCCTCAAGGAAGCTTCCATGAGAGGTGGAAAACTACTTCCTCTACATGGAGAACCAGAGCCAAACGTCTCAAATAAATTTAGAGTCCAGTTCAGGAGTTGGTTGGAGTCAATCTTCTGCCATTTATTTTTTAAAAACACCCTTTATTAAGCCTGGCGCGAGTGCGACTCTGAGACAAAGCGCCAATTGGCGCGCCCTCTTTGAAGTATTTCTTCCATTGGTGCGGGTATAACACTGGCTAGTTGCGCCAAGGATGGAAAGGCTATTTTTAGGGTTTTTCACAAGGAGTTGTCTTCAGGGGAATGAAAGTCCATGTCTAGGAGAATGCCATGAAAGTGTTTTCAGATCGTGTCACTTCTCACAGGTCACGGAATAAGCCCTCCAATGTGCGGGATGGGGAATTGCAGGGATGGTGACAAATTGCTGTGCAACAGATGCCCCCTAAAGCATGAGGCCCGAAAGAGAGAGAGGGGTGAAATGCTTTACGAGAACGTGTCCAACTGAAAACACTACTATTGGAAAACCTGCGTAGAGAAGTAAAACTAATATCTCAAATACATGATACATACATGGTATGGGCGCAACCATCCATAACGGAGTATACAAGAATCGAGATCCAAGGCATGGACACAGTCATCCAATAAGGACCGATAAAGAGACTCAGGTATGGTCGCAGCCATCCAATCAGTGAGTCATGTAACCAATCATAATAATCCACAAAATCGCAGCCTGGATTCCAACAGACAAAATCCAGGGTCTTGCGCTCCATCTCGACCCGAACAAAGTACAAGTTCAAGCATGCGAATAAGTGAGCTGAAGTCGAACATGCAAGAACATCGCCTGATTACCAACCAATGATGAAAGCTGTTAACAGGCGCGAGAGGTACCATCAATGATGACAATGGCCCTCAAGGTACTATAGGTACAATCTACGGCATGTGAATCAGTGATCTGGTTTTGAACACCTGTAGAGTCACTCGATCGGAGGCCAATGATGAAAACCTCTCGTCGAACACGAAGAACCTGCCATTGAGGCATGCAGGCTCCAAGGTACTAGAAGGGAGTCTCTAGATCAGCTTCCTGGATAATGAGCTGAAGTCGACAGGAAGTGACCTTGATCGAAGGTGGGCCATAGTGTTTCCCACATCATCGATGCGAGACAGAGGAGTATAATGTTTTTGTGAATCAAGATCAGATGAGAATCAGAGGAAGGTTGGAACTTGCAGAGGTCAACTTCTCTTGAACATATCGGTGGCACGACAGTGGATTTGGCAGTATTTGACATCAAAAGATCAAAGGTCATGATGACGAGGCAGAGAGAAGATGAGAGGTCAAAAGGGATCACCCAAACCCACGGAGGCAAGTGGAAAACGAGATGAGTTGTCCCCAACCCGACACGAATGCAGACAAGTGCCATGTTCAAGAGCGACATACTATCGACTAGACAATGATGTTGGTTCCATTTTTCCCCACCATCGCTGGCGAGTACCTCTTTATTTTTACACAAGCTTGAAGAGGATACCATATGCTTGTCATATAAGTTCATCCTTCGGAAAAACCCAACCTGGTACATTTAACGAGCCCTAGGAAGGAGAAGCTCGAATATCATCATTACGACTGGATCCGATATCATCAGGGTTTAACGATTCTGACAAAGGAAGAACTCGGCGTCTTTTCATGTTTAGAGAGTTTGAAAAGACAGCGGAAAAGTAAACTCCAATGGTCCCTTTTCATAGATAGTTCCTCAGATCCGAAAAGGTAGAAAACTATGTCTGAGGAAACCTCCTAGTCGTGATAGGCTAGGGTATTCCTTTTTCGTAAGTAATCCATCCCAGCCCGAAATAGGGGTAAACGTATACTGGGTAGATTTCGTTTCGGGGCCACTTTAACGAGATCGAAACGACAAGGGACTTGGCAATATTTTCATGTTTAGAGAGTCAGAAAAGAGCTGAAAGATGATTCCACCTGGAGGAACGAGTGGTATAAAGGGTAGCAACTAGTTCTGGTAATGGTGGAACTTCTCTAAACAAGTAAAGGTCAAGAGGCTGGCTAACAAGACCACTCATTGCAGCGGTTCCTCAGGAACAGGTAAAACAACCAAGTGAAGGCATATGATCGGCCAAGAAGATAGTGACGATGGAGTGAGAAAACCAAGGCTCATCTGGCAAAACAAGCTGATAAAATGGCAATCACAAGAGGTAAAATGGGAAAGGTTTCATTTTTACACAAGCTTGAAATCAGAAAACTGTGCTTGAAGTTGGTTTCATTTTTACACAAGCTTGAAACAAAGATAAACTATGCTTGAAACCGGTTTCATTTTTACACAAGCTTGAAACGGAAACAAACTATGCTTGAAAAAAATAAGCATGCCCCCAGCATGGTGACTCAATTCAAGGTACATGCCCCCCAAGCTTCAGTCCATATGTAAGGCAGGTGGAGTGAAGGTTCAAATTATGAGATCAAGAGAAAGAATCGACTGGGATTTTACGATATCTTATCAAAGACTCGAATTGAATTGGAAAGTGTTTCATTGTTTTAACGAGGTTGACACATTAAAAGAACTATCCTTAGGACACCTTGTTTCATGGTTTAAGGAGCTTGGCACAAGACAAGGAACTATGCTCCGACCAACTTGTTTCATTTTTTAAGGAGCTTGACACAAGAAAATGAACTGTGCTCCGAAGAGCTCGTTTCATTTTTTAAGGAGCTTGACACAAGAGAACGAACTGTGCTCCGAACAACTTGTTTCATTTTTAAGGAGCTTGACACAAGAAAATGAACTCTGCTCTAACAACCTTGTTTCATTTTTTAAGGAGCTTGACACAAGACAAGGAACTCTGCTCCAACGACCTTGTTTCATTTTTTAAGGAGCTTGACACAAGACAAGGAACTTTGCTCCCCAACCTTGTTTTATTTTTTAAGGAGCTTGACACAAGAAAACGAACTGTGCTCCGAAGAGCTTGTTTCATTTTTTAAGGAGCTTGACACAAGAGAATGAACTGTGCTTCGAACAACTTGTTTCATTTTTTAAGGAGCTTGACACAAGAAAATGAACTCTGCTCCGACAACCTTGTTTCATTTTTTAAGGAGCTTGACACAAGACAAGGAACTCTGCTCCAACCAGCTTGTTTCATTTTTTAAGGAGCTTGACAGAAGAAAACGAACTGTGCTCCGAAGAGCTTGTTTCATTTTTTAAGGAGCTTGACACAAGAGAACGAACTGTGCTCCGAACAACTTGTTTCATTTTTTAAGGAGCTTGACACAAGAAAATGAACTCTGCTTCGACAACCTTGTTTCATTTTTTAAGGAGCTTGACACAAGACAAGGAACTCTGCTCCAACAAACTTGTTTCATTTTTTAAGGAGCTTAACACAAGACAAGGAACTTTGCTCCCCAACCTTGTTCCCTAGTCGAGTCGCCAATTTGTTGTAGAGGTAAATTCCCTCTGTGGATAGAGGGCGATCCCTACTAGCCCAGATCGGGTCTAGCAACAATCGTATCACGCTAAGGTGCAAGTTCCTAATTGCAATAGACCAAATTGCGACGAAGGCCTACCTCAAGTCCAACGCTGTTGTTCGTAGAGAAGATGGCGCTCCCATTTCCTTGCTCCAGTAGATCACAATCCTCCCACTTGACGCGATTGAACACCTGCACACACAAGAAACACAACGAACACACAAGCGTAAACCCAATATATGCAATTATGTATCAGTCAGAGAAGACACAACTCATGATCATAATGAACAATACGAGTGGAACCATAACCAAAGTCGCTTATCATTAATTCATACAAAGGAAAATACAACCAGGCTCTGACGTTGAACCTTCCTTCGGCGGGTCGTCAGCGGAATACGTCTCAGTAAAGATTGTCGAGAATGGGGACAAGCCTCTCTCTTCGATCGTCAATCTCCTTGCTATGGATTTGGCACTATGAGGGCTATTGCATCATTCTTTAGGCTATGAAGACTCTTGGAGATTCTTGGAGACTAGCTTGCAAAGGGAAATGGAAAGCTTATATAGATGGTGGAAGGGGAGTTGGGATCCCTACAATCATGGGATTGGCCCTATCCTCAAGGAAGCTTCCATGAGAGGTGGAAAAATACTTCCTCTACATGGAGAACCGGAGCCAAACGTCCCAAATCAATTCAGAGTCCAGTTCAGGAGTTGGTTGGAGTCAATCTTCCGTCATTTATTTTTAAAAAACACCCTTTATTAAGCCTGGCGTGAGTGCGACTCTGAGACAGAGCGCCAATTGGTGCGCCCTCCTTGAAGTATTTCCCCCATTGGTGCGGGTATAACACTGGCTAGTCATGCCAAGGATCGAAAGGCTATTTTTAGGGTTTTTCACAAGGAGTTGTCTTCAGGGGAATGAAAGTCCATGTCTAGGAGAATGCCATGAAAGTGTTTTCAGATCATGTCACTGCTCACAGGTCACAGAATAAGCCCTCCAATGTGCAGGACGGGGAATTGCAGGGACGGTGACAAATTGCTATGTAACAATATGGCTCAAATTTTTTTGCTCATATGTATGATGTTCTAATGTATTCTGACCTTTTTCCAGTTTTATATGTTTTATTCTTTCTTGTAATTTTGCATATGTTCTATATTTCTGTCTTTCCCATTTTTGGATATTACAGTGGTATCAGAGCATGATATTTGGCTCAGTTTGTGGGTATTTCAAGACATTAGAGGAATAAGAAGAAGAAGCAAAAAAAGAAGAAGTATTTAATGGCAGAAGGATTGAGTTTTGCCACACTTCTCTTTAGATCTATGTAGGATCTTGCCATGGAGATCAAAGAAATGAGAAGGGAAATGCAAAAGGAAACCTTAATAGGGTTTCAGAATGGAGAAGGTCCGAGCACTTCCTATCAGTAGTACAAGCAACTGACAATGCAAAAAGTTCCATAATGCCCTACTATGACCACTTTCCTTACAGAAGGAAATGAATGGCATGGAGATGGAGTATATTTGGAGCATGCCACTCTTAGTGATTATCTTGCAGATTAAAAATCTCAATCTAGAGAATTTAAAGAGAATATGAATTTCCAGCATTTTTCACAGATTAAAGAGAACCAGAGACCCCACAATAGCAATAAAAGAAGAGGGCATATGCAAAATAGATTCTTTCTGTCTACATTCGATGGGTCATCCAAAAGCGCAACAAAACCTTGGATGAAGAAGTTAGATGATTTCTTCCAGCTACACCCAGTAGCGGAAGCAAAGACTATTTAGATTGTAGTGCTACACCTTGAGGGTGAAGCAAATGACTGGTGGTTTGGCAGATTGAAACATGCAAGAGTGAATGTGTATGCAAATTTCACTCAAAGATTAGTATAGAGGTTTGATAGAAGAAACCCGGAGGCACATTCCATTGAGACATTGTCTGAAAATAAAGAGAAAGTGTATGAGGAGCAGAAGGGAGATGTCAGCACTGATACACTGGGAGAAGAGAAACTATCACTACCACAAGTTGCAGTAGAGGTACTTGCATAAATAGGAGGAGTACTTGCATTTTGGCAAGATGTTCCCAAGAATTCAACATTGAGAGTCCAAGGCATGATTCAAGAGGTGCATGAGGAAGAGGAAGCAGATACCAGTGCTGGTGTAGCAGTAGAGGAGAAGCCATCACCATCACCAGCAATTGGAGAAGAAATTACACAAGTTGGAGGAACTCCTGTAGCTTGGTAAGATGTTCCCAAGCATCAGTTGATCCAAGGTATGCAAGCATTTCGACCCCATATTATTTCAGCACATCAGATTGAGATTTGTGTGTTCATGCCATCAGGGAAATTGCATGACCAAGGGTTAGAGTACATTGTTGATTTGGAGCAGTAGACTATCACTGCGCAGAGGACCCTTGACTGGTTCAAGTAGAAGATGTATAGCTATCCAAGTTTGACATTGTTGAGCTGCACACAACACTTTGTGTTGGAGTGTGGAGTTTCTAAAGATGGGATGAACATAGTCCTAATGCAGGGAATATATACAATAGCTTTCGAGGACCGGAAGTTACTATCACATGAGTCGTCGTATTCTATTTATGAAAAAGAGATATTGGCTATTATGCATGCATTGGTAAAATTCCAAGGTTTTTTATAGGCAATAGATTTTGGGTGAAGACCAACCACCATATTCTTCGACATATTTTTGAGGAGGAGCATCAGCTGCAGAAGAGGCAGCAATGGTGGATCAATACAATGCAGGACTATGAGTTCAGCATTATGTATGGAGAGGGCCATGAGACAACAGATGCACTATCATGGAGATCAGCAACACTGTCACTGAGGAGTAGTGATTATTTGAGGGCCCAATTATTATTTGAGTAGTCTGATGACCACTTCACTTATGAAGCAATGGATGGGTAGATGGTAGATGGTAGAAATCATGTAATGGATAACATCTTCCATTATCAAGACAAAGCTTTCTTGATGAGTACCTCACAGCTCAAAGAGAAGTTTCTGCATGCAGCATATTCAAAACCTAATAGGTTCTATCGGACCATCGGAGAGAGGTTCTCATGGAGAGACCTCAAGGAGGATGCACTTCGACATATCATGGAGTGCAAAGTTTGTCATCTGATTGTGGAGGATGGTATTGTCGACATTGATCCAATGTCAAGGTATGCACATTGCTTCGACATTTTCAAACAATACATCTCTTCACCCATGATTGGATTATCTTTTCGGGATGTATTCATGCTTCATGGTCTTCCCAATGCCATAGATAGTGATGGGGACAACTATTGTATGAGCAGTTTTTGGTGGGAGCTTCTCCATTGGGTGGATACCGAGCTAGTGCATGATATGATTCATGACCCATAATTTGATGGATGGATGGAGATGATGAGAAAGTGGCTGGAAAGCTACTTGAAAATCTATGACACATGGTAGCAAGGAGAATGGTTGCATTGGCTACTCTTGGGTGAGTATGGTTACCACCCATCATTTCAGATTGGTATGTTCCATGCCTTTCACAGTATTGAGGTGATGCAGCAAGAGGAGGCATGGTTGCATTGGCTACTCTTGGGAGAGTATGGCCAAGACATTTCATTTTATGTGCCCACTAGGATACCATTGTTTACTACCTTTCACATTAGTGATGAGATAATGCTTAGTGAAAAAAGACCACCAGGGCCAAGGATTGGAGCATGGAGAGACACAACCTACTCCATGTAGCATGGGTTGGAGAGATAGTTTATAAATTGGTACTTTACACTTGGGGAAGGAACCAATACACTTCACATATCTCATGTAGAGAAGAGGCTCTTGGAAAACAAATGATTTCCACTTGGGGACTCATTGATGAGGAGAGGCATCTTGCTACACAACTGGAGGCCATTATAGACATTCTAGAGAGGCAACTATGGAGTTGGGCATTCATAACACATTGGAGAAAATGGGGAAACCTTCCATATGAGGATGCCACTTGGGAGGGAGATGGCATTTTGCATCATCCACTTTTTCAGTTGCTTGAGGACAAGCAAACTTTTTGTGGGGAGGACTGTAATATTCCAAATTTTCCATCAACTAATTGGAATATTAGAATTCTTAATTTTATTATTTAGTTAAGTAAATAAAAGGGTGGAGGGACCCATAAACCTAGTAGATGAATAAAATCCACTTCTATAGTGTGAATGTGGGTCAATTTAGTGGAGTAGCATTATGGAGTAGTGGAGCAACATAATAATGAAGAAAGAGTGGAGGTCATAGAGCATTAATGAGTAAGATGATGGAGATAGTGGAGAAGAAATTGCAAATATGATGGAGGAAGTGATGCATTAAATGCACACATGATGGAGGAAGTGGAGAGTAATTGTAGCAGTGATGAAGATCATGGAGGAAATCATAGTCTTTATGGAGGCTAGTGGCCTCATGTGCAGTGCAGTTATGAAGTGGGCCAAGGCTAGGGAAGGATCACAACCATAAAAGGAAGATGAGGGTAGAAAAAGAAATTGGAGTCTAAATTTTTATTATTAGTGTCATAATACATTTATTTGCATGCTTCAACTGTTTAGCTAAGTCCACTGTGCTGTTTAGCATCGGGTGTTCCCCAGTGGGAATCCCACCCTTACCCATGGGGGACTTTGAATGCCTACTCTAGGAAGGTTTTCTTGGGAAACATTCATCATCCGACAATCAGTGCCACATTCAACCACTCTCATCTACACTTCCAGCTACAGGAATTATGTATTCCTGAACTTCGGTTTGAGAATTGGAAGGTTGTTCTCAGTACTTTAGCTGAGAAACCCATGGAGGGATAAAAAATTCACACTGTGGATCCATTGCAATCTTCCGAGATTTTCATTTACATATACGGCATTAGGCCATCCATCTATTCTGATGTGTAGCAACATTTCTTGCAGGAATTGGGTAATTTTATAGTGAGGGTTTGAGGAGAAGAGGAAGTTCCAAGAAACACAGCTTGGAATCCTATGAGGGATTAATCCTTCACTTTGGGGATCACTTTAGCAGCCTGGGATCAACATTGTATTATCTATCAGCAGGCTACATCATCATCCCTCCTAGACAATGTAGTATTTCCCAGCAGTTGTGCATGCAGTAACTGCATATTCAATGGAGGAGCTAGATCTCAAGTTTTGAGCTTGGGAACAGGGAGAAGGGACCAACCCTTTAGTTAGTGAGCTAAGTGGGTGTTGGTGAAGCTGATAGATCAGATCCATATCAGTAGTTATCTCCAGGGAGTTCGTAACTCAGCCATCAAGGGTGTAGTGTGCAACCCAAAAAGGGCCGAAATTCCAAAGTCAAAATCTAGCCAAACCATTCCTAAGTTTTTCTGGGTTTTTCGAGTAGAATCCATGGTTAAAATCTCGGATCTTTCTAAGCACTTCAGTAACCTATCACACATAGATATTCTTCCTAGCAACAACAATTTATACTCTCCAGTGCTATGTTTCATGCGTGTATTTCAACCATCTTGTGGCTTGAGTGCATTCCTTTTGGAGCACTGTGTACTTACATTAATGTTGATACATAATGATATGGATCAACTGTTTCTGCTCATATGTATGATGTTCCAATGTATTACAACAATTTTCTAGTTTTATATGTTTTATTCTTATTTGTAATTATGCATATGTTCTATATTCCCATCTTTCCCATTTTGGGATATTACAGTGGTATCAGAGCATGATCTTCGGCTTAGCATGTGGGAATTTCATGACATCAGAGGAATAAGAAGAAGAAGTAGAAAAAGAAGAAGTCTTTAATGGTGGAAGGATTAATTTTTTCCACACTTCACTTCAGATCTATGCAAGATCTCGCCATGGAGATCAAAGAAATGAGAAGGGAAAGGAAAAAGGAAACCTCAAGAGGGTTTCAGAATGGAGAAGGTTCGAGAACATCCTATCAACAGTATAAGCAGGCGGTGAAAAAAGTTCACAGCGCCCTACTATGCCCACTTTCCTTGCAGAAGGAAATGAATCACATGGAGATGGAGGATATTTGGACCATGAGACTCTCAGTGATTATATTGCAGTTTACAAATCTTAATCTAGAGCATTCAAAGAGAATCTAACTTTCCAGTAGTTTTTCCATATTAAAGAGAATTAGAGACCCCACAAGAGCAATAGAAGAAGAGGGCATATGGAGAATAGATTCTTTTTGCCTACATTCGATGGGTAATCCAAAAGCACGACAAAATCTTAGATGAAGAAGTTAGATGATTTCTTCCAGCTACACCTAGTAGCGAAAGAATAGGCTATTCAAATTGCAGTTCTACACCTTGAGGGTGAAGCAAATGATTGGTGGTTTGGTAGATTGAAAGATTCAAGAGTGACTATGTATGGAAATTTCACTCAAGTATTGGTAAAGAGGTTTGATAGAAGAAACCCAGAGGCACATTACATTGAGACATTCTCTCACAATAAAGAGAAAGTGTATGAGGAGCAGAAGGGAGATGTCAGTGCTGATACACTGGGAAAAGAGCAACTACCACCACCACCAGCTGTAGTAGAGGTACTTGCATTAGTAGGAGGAGCACTTGCATTTTGGCAAGATGTTCCTAAGACTTCGACATTGAGTGTCCAAGGCATGATTCAGGAGGTGCATGATGAAAAGGAAGCAGATACCAGCGCTGGTATAGTAGTAGAGGAGAAGCCATCACCATCACCAACAGTTGGAGAAGCAATTACACTGGTTGAAGGAACTCTTGTAGCTTTGGAGGATGGTGCCAAGCATCAGCTAATCTAAGGTATGCAAGAATTTCCACCTCATAATATTTCAACACATCAGATTGAGATTTGTGGGCTCATGCCATCATGGAAATTTCATGATCAAGGGTTAGAGCACATTGGTAATTTGGAGCAGCAGACTATCACTGCACAGAGGACCCTTGATTGGTTTAAGGAGAAGATATATGGCTATCCCAGTTTGACATTGTTGAGATACACACAATAATTTGTGTTGGAGTGTGGAGTTTCTGAGGATGAGATTAGCATATTCCTAATGCAGGGAAGCTATACAATTGCTTTGGAGGACCGGAAGTTATTGTCACATGAGCAATCGTATTCTATTTACAACAAAGAGATATTCGCCACTACACATGCATTGGTCAAATGCTGGTAGTTTTTGATGGGGAGTAGATTTCAGGTGAAGACCAACCACCATAGTCTCCGACATATTTTTGAGGAGGAGCAGCAACTGTAGAAGAGGCAACAATAGTGGATTAGTACAATGCAGGACTATGAGTTCAACATTGTGTATGGAGAGGGCCATGAGACAACAGATGCACTATCATGAAGATCAACAGTGCTGTCACTAAGGAATAATGATGATTTGAGGGCCTAGTTATTATTTGAGCATTCTAATGATTGCTTCACTTATGATGTAATGGATGGGCAGATGGTAAATGGTATACATCATGTAATGGATAACATATTCCATTATCAGGACAAAGCCTTCTTGATGAGTACCTCATAGCTCAAAGAGAATTTTCTACATGCAACATATTCAGAACCTCATAGGTTCTACTAGGCCATCGGAGAGAGGTTCTCATGGATAGAACTCAAAGAGGATGCACTTCGACATATCATGGAGTGCAAATATTGCCATCATATTATGGAGGATGGTATTGTCAACATTGATTCGCTGTCGAGGTATGCACATTGCTTTGAAATTTTCACACAGTACATCTCTTCATCCATGAACGGATTATATTTCTGGGATGTCTTCATGCTTCATGTTCTTCCCAAGGCCATATATAGTGATGGGCACAATTATTGTATGAAAAATTTTCTGGGGGGGGCTTCTCCATTGGGTGTATACCAAGTTGGTGCATGATATGAGTCATCATGCACAGTTGGATGTGTTAGGGACCTATAATAACATGATTCATAATTTTGAATTGATTGTGTAAAAATTTGCAAATATTGTACATACCTTTGCTTTCTACAAATGTTTTCCCATATTAAAAAATGTAAAGAGGGTAAGTCCTATAAGAAAAATCAAAGGACCAAAATAAACAAGAACAGAAAAGAATATCAAATATGAACCCCAAAAAAGAGATAAAAATAAGATCATGAAAGTGTTTCACATTCAAATGCCACTAGTTTAGTTTACTTTATGCAAATAAAATTGTGTGCAGCTTGTCCAAAATGCCACAACTCATGATAAATCATACAATTTAATCTTGATTATTCATGCTTTTATTTTTTTTTATGTTAATAGTTGGTGAAAATGATATAGGCAAACCATTTAATCTTGGCAGATCAATATTTAGGTAGAGAATAAAATGAGCTCATTAGTTTAATCTGAGCCATTGGAAAGTTATAAGGTTATAAATATATTAGTTTTCTTATTAAAAGAAAATAAAAGGTTTAGCTAGCTCAAGTGCACCCAATAAAGGAAATAAAATGTTAGGATAAAAGAAGGGTAGGTAGATTACTTTCACAAACATTGGGAAAACATCAATTGATTTGTTTCTTATGAATAATATCTTACTAATTTTCCCTTTCTAAAAATCCATGAGCCCCTTCTTCATTTTTCCCCATTTTAACCCATTTCCCTAGCTTAAAACCCCTTTCCCTAGTAAAAACAAATTTTCCCTTTTATTAACTCCCCTTTCCAATAGAAACATCAAAACCGACTTTCCCATAGTTACTAAATATTTTAATACCGGCTCTATTTTCATTTCACCTAACCTATCCTCTTAATGCATTTCTAAGATCTAGTTTAAATACATTTCTAACTTTCCGCTTTCATATTCCCCAAACCCTTTATATTATTTTAGCCTATAGTTTCAATTCCCCTCCCACTATCATTTTAACATTTCACGTATTATATTAATTCCCTTTTAATATATAATCCTAACCCATATTATATTTTACCCCTTCACATATATTAAACTCCCAATGTACTTTCATTATAAAATTCCTGTTTAATATAGTTTCTAACCCTTCCAACTTAAATAAATCCCCGACCCATTTATATTTAAACCTCCTCCTATTTTAAATCTCCTAACCCCACCACATTGATAGGTTTCAACCCCGAGAGCTGTCCGATCAACACCAGCTAATTCAATTGCTCTCATCCCCTTTCATGCCTTCGCATGTCCGACGATTAACACGACGGGAGGGTTGTGAAATGGGTGGTTTCGCAACATCTCCACCTACCATGTGGCGATCCCAAATTACATCGCACTCCCTCATCCCAAACTGCTTAACCGCTTTTATGCATGCGATAAAACCATTCACTGTTTGGATTCAAACCTTTACACTGTGAAACAAACCACTTGTATACCCTGCACTTTTTTAAGCCACTTGTTCACTCTTGCCATATGCGATAAAACCGTGAAACTACCCCCTCGCTGTGCAATAAACTCCCGTTTGTTTCATTCAATTGCCTATCTCAATTTAAATTGCATAAACCAGAAGATCATTGCCAACGCTGAATTAAAGCCAGTTTTTACTTTGACCCATTCAATAGACCTCCCCGTTTAAATCTCTGCAAACCTGGGTTTTATTAACAGATTGTTTTATTTTTTCAGGTCATTATCATAACAGAAAATTGAACAAACAATTTTGATACTAGTCACAAAACTTGTTTGCTCCAGATTATCGAATTTTAATTCAAAGGCTTCCTTCATCAGAAAATCAGGTGCAACAATATAGCAGAGAAAAGATCACTAAAACAGAGACAGTAAAGGTTAAAACAAAGATAAATCAGCAACAAAAAATTCACATTTTTACATGAATTCAAATAGGCCTTTTAGTAAAATCCACTTTTACTAAAGACATAAAAGCAAGATGAAAATAAAAGATACCAGCATGCAGAAAAATCAAAGACAGAGGAAGAAGATAGCATGAGAGATAAACCAACATTAAAGAAACAAATAGATAACAACAATCAGAAAATCAATGCCAGATTTCAGTTAGTTAGAAAGGTGTCACTACCTTTTAGCATCCATATATTTTATTTCCTAGAATAAATCCTAAATCAATTTAGGATATTTTGTATTATTTTTTGGATGAATACTTCATCAATTTGAAGCATTATATGTGGATTCCTGAACATTTCTATAGTTGTAATTGATCCAAATACCCGAGGGCTTAATATACCATTTTCAAGTCAGCAGATAGGACTGAGTGATAAAGGCATTACATTACAAGATTCATGTGTTGAGCCTCTTCAGTGAAGTATATTTCTATTGTTCATGTTTTTTCTTAAGTTTTCCAATTTAAATGTTATAACAACAATATTATTGCAGAAATTGTTTAAGTACACTCTGTTCTGAACTGTTATTCATTTTAATGTTTTCTCTTGATATCCGGATCTGAGAATCCTTAGTTTCTCTCCTGTCCCGATTGACCTCTGTCATTTCCTTCATTATCCGGTTTGAGGAATCCTTAACTGCTCCTTGATCTTGATTGAAACCACTTCACCATCCAGCCTGAAAGATCTGAATTTACTCATCTACCTTTCCATGTGAACACTTCCTTTAGAACTTTATTATGCCCTGTTTGCTTGATACATCGACTCCATAGCCCAATGGAAAATAGACATACTTCTATCCATCTAAATCAGTAATTCCACCACCAAACCAAATTCAAAACCCAATCAATCTTACATAACTAGCCTAAAATCAACTAAAAACAACAAAGTTAAATCATAAAGAGAGAGCCCTCTCTGAGCATTAGGAAGGCTAGATCCTAATCTCAAAAGTAGGTTTGTGGTTACCTCGGTTAGTTATTTCTTTAACCTTGAGAAATTACTGAGTGATAACAGGATGGATGGATGAAGATGATGAGAAAGTGGTTGGAAAGCTACTTGAAAATCTATGACACAGGGCAACAAGAAGCATGGTTGTGCTAGTTGCTCTTGGGTGAGTATGGTTACCACCCAACATTTCAGATTGGTATGTCCTATGCCTTGCACAATACTGAGGTGGTGCAACAACAGGAGGCATGGTTGTGCTGGCTACTCTTGGGAGAGTATGGCAAAGACATTGCATTTTATATTTCCATTGGTATATCATTGTTTCGTACCTTACACAGTAGTGATGAGAGGCATCAACTAGAGGTATGGTTGCACTGGTTACTCTTGGAAGAGTATGGCCACCATACGACATTCCACATGACAATTGGGATGTCACTGTTTTATACTTGGTATGATGATGATGTGATGTGGCAGCAAGAGGCATTGCTACGGTGGCTTCTCTTGAGAGAGTATGGCTACCATACTTGGTATGATGATGATGTGGTATGGAAGTAAAAGGCAATGCTGCAGTGGCTGCTATTGGGAGAGTATGGTTCGACATTTCACATGTTAATCCATATGTATCTATTTCCTACTTTTCACAGTGTTGAGATGATGCTTAGAGCAAGCAAGGCCACTAGGGGCATGGATTGGAGCATAGAGAGACACAACCTACTCGATGTAGCATGCGTTGGAGAGATAGTTTGTAATTTGGGACTTTCCACTTGTGGAAGGAACCACTACACTTCACATATCTCATGTCGAGAAGAGGCTCTTCGACAACAGATGATTTCCACTTGGGGAATTATTGATGAGGAGAGGCATCTAGCTACACAGATGGAGGCCATTCTAGACATTCTAGAGATAAAGCTATGGAGCTGGGAATTCATAACACATTGGATAAAATGGGGAAACCTTCCATCTGAGGATGCCTCTTGGGAGGGAAATGGATTTTTACAGCATCCAATTTTGTAGTTGTTTGAGGACAAGCAACATTTTGGTGGGGAGGACTGTAATGTTCGAAATTTTACATCGGCTAATTTCAATATTAGAGTTCTTACTTTTCTTATTTTGTTAAGTAAATAAAATGGTGGAGGGACCCATAAACCTAGTAGATGAATAAAATCCACTTCTACAGTGTGAATGTGGTTTAATTGAGTAGTGGAGTAGCATTATGGAGTAGTGGAGCAACATGATAATGAAGAAAGAGTGGAGGTCATAGAGCATTAATTAGGAAGATGATGGAGATAGGGGAGGAATAAATGTAATATGGTGGAGATAGTGGAGAAGCAATTGCAGAAATGATGGAGGAAATGGTGCATTAAATGCACACATGATGGAGGAAGTGGAGCGTAATTATAGCAGTGATGGAGATAATGGAGGACAACATAGTTTTTATGGAGGCTAGTGGCCACATGTGAAACACAATTATGAGGTGGGCCAAGGCTAGGGAATGCTCACAACCATAAAAGGAAGATAAGGGAAGAAAAGGAAAGGGTAGTCTGAATTTTTATTATTGAGTGTCGTAAGACATTTCTTTGCATGCTTCAACTATTAATGTAAGTCCGCTTTGTTGTTTAGCACCAACTATTCCCGAGCGGGAATCAAACCCTTACGCACGGAGAAATTCAAATGCTTACTCTGGGAAGGTTTTCTTGGGAAACATTCATCATCTAGAAATTAGTGCAACATTCAACCACTCTCATTTGCACTTCTAGCTATAGGAATTACACATTCATGAACTTGGGTTTGAGATTTGGAAGGTTGTTCTCAGTACTTCAGCTGAGAAACCTATGGAGGGATCAACCCTTCACAGTATGGATCTATTTTAATCTTCTAATATTTTCATTGACATATCCAACATCAGGACATTCATCTATTCTCCTATGCAACAACATTTCGTATAGGAATTGCGTAATTTTGTAGTGAGGGTTTGAGGAGAAGAGGAAGTTCCAAGAAACTCAACTTGGAATCCTGAGAGGGATTAATCATTTACTCGGGGGATCACTTCAGTAGCCTGGGATCAACATTGTATTATCTATTATCAAGCTACATCATCGACCCTCCTAGACATCGTATTATTTCCCAGCAGCTGCGCATGCAGCAGTTTCATATTCAGTGGAGGAGTTAGATCTCAAGTTTTGAGCTTGGGAATCGAGAGTAGGGACCAACCCTTCAGTTAGTGATCTAAGTGGGTGCTATTGCAGCTGATAGATCATTATTTACACCCTATATCAGCAGTTTTCTCCAGGGAGTGCGTAACTCAGCTAACAGGGGTGTAGTGTGCAACCCAAAAAGGGCCAAAATTCTAAACTCAAAATTTGGCCAAAAATTTTCTGGTTTGTTCTTGGTTTTTCGAGTAGAATCCGTGGTTAAAATACCAAATATTTCTGATCACACCAGTAGCCTCTTTCACATAGATATTCTTCCTAGTAGCAATAGTTTCTAGCAGCAACAATTTATACTTTCCAGTGCTATGTTTCATTAGTGTATTTCAACCATCTTGTGGCTTGAGTGAATTCCTTTTGGAGCACTGTGTACTTTCATTTTTGTTGATACATAATGATATGACTCAACCGTTTCTTCTCATATGTATGATGTTATGATGTATTCCAGCATTTTCCAGTTTTATATGTTTTATTCTAATTTGGAATTGTGCATATGTTCAATATTCACGTCTTTCCCATTTTGGGATATTACAGGTATCAACTTCATAAATATCTATATATAGAAAAAAATTAAGTTTTTACGGTTCAAATTTTTGTTTGGTCCTATATATACTCTATTTAACATTCAAAAATACAATTTAAACAATAAAAAATAAAACATTGTACTTTGCACTCTAAAAAAATTTACACATGAAAAAATTTGATCCCTCTCAACTAATGTTAAATCTGTACTTAAAATGGATCTATATTAGTTATTATAATAACAATGTTTTATAAATTTTGTGTTATCTTCCAATATAAAAATTTATAAAATAGACATCAAAATCTAGGAAAGAATGCATGAAAGGTTTCAGAGCTAAGTATTATTCCATCGTTGTAAGCCCACCCCAAATTAAAAAATATCTCACCAACCATAATATAGAAACGAAAGTAAATCTATATAGAGTATATGAGACATACTTTTTCTGTAGCCATAGCACACACTTTTGGAAAAAAATTCTTAATTATGTAATAGCTTTATATACATACTTATCAAATGACTTTATGAAAATTTTGTTGACAACTGTTTATCTTCGAGGTAAGTGGCCAAAATCCGCTGTTACCTATAACTCATCTAAACCAAATTTTGAAAGCAAGGCAAGATTTTTGGTACCTTAAAATTTAGACTTCGAGTATTCCATAATCACTACCTCTAATTCATAGTTCTTGTACATTCACATCAAAGTATGTAGAATGGTAAGCCAAGTAGACACATCATTCAATAATCCTAAATAAAAAGTTACAAAAATTCATCAATTGTTTATTATCACACAAAAAAATATTAAAAATAATTCAAAATAAGTGTTCTAATGTAGTAAAAACCAAATTAATAAACCAGAATAGCACATCTAATCTACATGAACCATTCTCAACTAACTTTGAATCACCCTTCTTCCCTAACATACTTCAATCTTCCACATCCTATGCTTTTCTCTATTTAACTATGTTGAAGCACCAACAACATTGACCTAGCCCTAAATAGAACATGTAAATAGAAATGACATCTATCTTGACCAAGCTTCTCTAGTAGGAAACTATTAGTCACTATCACAATTATAAGGGAGCATGGATTAATATAACCCTCCCATGACCTTAACCTTTCGAAGGATAAATGGTAGGAAATGCCTCCCTCCCTCTTTGATAAAACCATGGTTTATGGGATATTTGGTGGTTAATACCTCCACCCTTCCTAATAAAACTAGGGTCAACAACCTACATTAGGACATACTATTTAACTATTGTTATTAGAGTCATGTCATTAAATAACCACTCTTGGAAAGTTGTGCATCCTTTAAAAACCACACTTACCATATATCATAAAATTATTTGAAATTATTAATTGTATAATAAGTAAAATTTATAGTACATTCTTCCTGATGTGTAATACATTCAAGGTATCTTTGCAGCACAATCACTTCACTATTGCATGGACCATCAACCTATATGTTAGCTCACCAATATTCATATCCATGCAAATACATCACAAATTTCATATGAGAATCCATATTTATAGTGGCATTCAGTTAAAAAATATATGCTTATAATTCACACTATGTCTTGCATCTATTATTCATTCAAAACATAACCTTGAATTGGTATTTATGTATCAAAATTTGACATTTTATTTTTCAAGTGAATCAATTAATTCTCATTATAATGAACTTACAACTGTAAAAATAATATTATGCAACAAATAAATAGGTCCAAATGTGCACATGAAATGTCTATATCAATCTAACCGAGGTGAAATAGATACTAAACAATAAATTACAAAGATGAGTAAAATAAAAGCTTTAGCTAACTAAGGAAAAAATATGGGGCATGAAAAAATGAGTCAGAGGACGACCTATCCAAGAATGGGCTTTCACTAGATGAAGGTCATTGACACTTATATGAATAAAAGGATAGTCAAATCTCTAAATTTTCTCTACTCTTTTTGTTTTATGTGTTTAAATATTTCTAGTCAAGAAAACAAGGTGACATATAAGTTTTCATGGTGGTCTATTATTTTATTTGTGAAGTTAGTGGATCATAGTGGAAAAATATTTAATATCTTCCGTTACTAATATTTTTGAGAGAAAATTATATGGTTATGACAAGTGATATAAGATTTATTTTATGTGGAATAAAATGGATGAGGGTCAAAATTAGTCAAATTTTAAGGTATCTATAGCAGCTTTTAATGACATATACATATAGAATACATAGACCTAGTCCATATTTTAATGGTATCAAGTGGTGATATGTGACATGCTATCAAATATTCAAGGAATGTAATTAGATATAGATTTAATATCTAATATAACACTAGATCTATCAAGTGTTGAGAGCGATCAAATCATTTGTGTGAAAAAATTTCTCTACGTTTTGCACTTTGAAAAAGAAGTTGCATCTTAAGGGATTTAAACCATATTGGATCTTAATAGTCTAGAGTTAATATTGATCTAGGTTGGTTCCCAAATTTAGTATATATATTCTTAATTTTAGATGTGAGTAGACATCTTATTTACTTTTGGTGAATTAACACACACACACACACGTTAATTAATTTTCAATGAGCCAACATGTGCCAATGTTACCCATGTTATGTTACAATACCTTATAACATCTATGTGATAGTGGTTTGTAGTGTGCTTCTCAACACATTCAATTATAAAATTAGAAGATTTCATTTCTTTATAGTTTTGGATTCATAAAAAACAATGAAGTAGAGGTTTCCATTACTTATTGAGGAATTAAATTTCTTAGGGAGGATGATAAAAGTTATGAAATAATTGTTAGGAACTCTAAGGTAGTCATTAGAGCAGTGAATTAGGGAATCAATTCCTCCTCAACATCATTGGATCACCTCCATTCCAAGATAACCCTTGTTCACATTAAATTTGATTTATTTTGGTTCTTTTAGGTATAGGAAAGTTCAATTATCAAAGTAATAATAGGGTTAATCAAGGAGCCTTAAAAGTACTTGGTGTACAAAAAGATTTCACAAAGTGAGAAGAGAACATTGATTTCACCTGTATGTAATGAGGGTATGGTGTCATTACGAAGCACTAAGGAACCATGGAGGAGCTTCTTGGTGTAAAGAAGGATAAATTTGAGTGGTTCTCCCCTTTCTCCTCCTTGATCCTTGTTACATTGTATCCTTATTATGGACAAGAGCAGGTGGTTATATGTCTAATGGAAGGAAGCCTTGATACATTATTATCTTTAGCCTTTGGTGATTTCATACATGGAGTATATTATTACTATTTGCAATCCCCAAATTCACCTCCCATGCTTGGATTGATATCTTGATATGAATTATGCTTCTCTATATAAATTGGCATATGGTTGATTCTATTGGTAAAATTAAGTGTGAGTAAAGGAACATTCCTTTTCACCATACTCTAGTATGTTTTTCAATCTTGGTCCTTTATAGGTATTGGGTGTCCATAGAGAGGTGTGCATGCTCCTCAATATCCCTATGATATGTAATAAAATTTAAAATTAGGATATAACACAATACTATGACCATATGAGCAATGAAATTCAAACTTACCAAGGAAATTGCAAAGATGAGAATATAGAGGGAAAAAACAAATTCCAAAATGAGTGAAGCCAATAAGAGTAATAACTATGTTAATAGGCTTTTCTTCAAACACATCCATACTCTCAAATATTAAGAAAATAATTTTAGGGATACTCTCCTCAACCTCCAAAGAGAGAAAATGAGTTAACTATTGCTCTCTGTAAGGCACACTATTTGCTTTCTTATTTAACCAACTTTCTAGATTCGTCACCCACTACAGTTCCTTGTGTTACTAGTTAAGATTGATAGGGTGAGAGAGGATATATAAAGAGAGCCAAGGTTCACAAAATTATAGATGTAGAAATTAAGTTTATTTATTTATATATTTTTGAAAAACATGATCCCTTGAAATTTTTATTAATACAACATTATGTACAAGTATTTTATATAAAATAAAGTAGTTGAGCATGCAACCACCAAAATAAAAATATATTATGCAAAGGGGCATACGAGTCTTATTAAAAAAATAGAGAGTCTAACCCTTAAAGGTGTAAAGAGATCAAAATCATATGGCCTAGTGCCAAAAAAAAGGAACTAAAGATTACAAGTCTAGAAAGAAATAGAAAGAATGACATGGTTAAGAAATGTTTGTCTTGGGACATTTGTTGAAGAGGATTTAAGGAAATGGTATGGTAACCAAGCTAAAGGATGATTTAGATTCCTTATTCTAATTGTATCTTGGGGCATTTGGATGGATAAAAATGCTAACTTATTTTAAGACAATCACATTCCTCCATTTCGATGTGCTTATTAGGGCTTGAACATTCTAGAGGGTTTTTCTCAGTTGGAAACAAATAAACCTCCAAGTAATTTTGTTGAGGAGGTGGTGAATAACATTAGGAATTTGAATTATTTTTATGAGTTATCCCAAGGTGAACCCACCATATGTGGATCTAGAGGAGTATTATTTTTAACTAAGTTTCATTGGTTGAAATTAAGAGCTTAGTTCGTAAAAAGTACTAACAACTATGTCAAGTGTATGGCTTTGAAATTTTTTATTTTTTTGGCACATGAAAAGGTAGTTGGAAAATTAAAAATATTTGGAGATTCTCTAAATGTGGTTAAGTGGTTGAAGGGGGGAGAAAATACTTAAATTTTTTTTATCCCTATTAATGGAAGATGTTTTTGGCTTTGTAAATTGGTATCTTATGCATACACATTTTTAAATAAATATATATAGTTATTGACACTCTTTCAAAATATTGGGACCAACTATCTTAATGGAATTGGTGTATTTTATAAGATAGGTAGAAATAACATTGGTTATTATCATCCTTGTTTTCATGAAAAAATTCATTTCTCTAGATCCCTTAAGTTGTTATGATGGCATTGCTTTTCAATGCCTTTTGTTAAAATGATATATATGCTTTATTATATTAATTTTCACAAAATGTATCATTTTGATGAAGTTTAAATGTGTTTAATACCAACTATTATGTTGTGTTTCTTTTGGTATTTTAGGACTAGTGTTATATTTAAGACCATAGAGATGGGTTGGTATGCTACATGAATCTATATTTCATGTTGGGATGACATTTAGTCCTTATTATGATGTAAAAAACATGAGTTGTGAGGCTTGATGGAATGATGCACTGGACTTATGAAGAATGTGGTTTTGTTTTAAGAAATATAATTAGAATTTTTTTCGAAGGAGAAAAATAAATAAATAGAAGACTTTAAAGCAAGTATAGTGGCTAGTTGGAAAACCTCCACCCCTCTTGATAAAACTAGGGTTAGTAATATATTTAGTCCATATTAAAAGTTACCAACTCATTCATGGTTGAAAAATTTCTTCAAGTTTTCACTTGAAGGGACTTGATCCCTCTCAAATCTTGATTGTCCAAAGTTAAGGTAGACTGTAGATGGTTCCCAAATTATATATATATATATATATAGTGTGAGTAGAAATCACAAATATTTTTTGTGAATCGACACACACACCCACACACACACACACTAATTACTTAATTTTGTTGATCTCACAAGTGCCAATGTTATCCATGTTATGTTACATTATTTTACAGCATTTATGTCACAATGGGTTGAAGATAAACACTCAACACAATCAATTGGAAAATCAGGATCTTTCATTTGTTTAGAGTTTAGGATGCACAATATACAATTAAGTAGAGGTTACCATTGATTATTGAGGAGTTATATTACTCAAGGAGTTTTATTATAGTGATGTAAGAATTGTTGGTGACTGCAAAATAATCATCAGGGCATTAATAAATGGATCAACCCCTTCTCACCGTAAATATATTATCTCCATTCTAAAATGGCCCTTATTCTCATATTTAAATTTGATATAGTCCAATTCTTCCAAGTAAAGGAAAATATGATAGAGTAATTACAGAGGAAATCAAGGATCCATATATCTTCTCAGTGTACTAAAGATTTTTTAAAAGTGAGAAGAGCACTCTTATTTCACCAGTATTCAATGAGTGGACAATGTAATGAAGAAGAACTAAGTTCTTGGTGAAATGAAGGGTCAACATGAAAACAACCACCACCCCCCCCGCCCCCAACCCCACAAATTATCCTCTCTAGTCCACATGGAGGCTTTTGTCATATTATCCATTTATTGTGGAAAGGATAAGGTGGTTATATGTATAATGGAAGGAAAAATGGAAAAATTCTTGTCTTTAACCTTCGACAGTGAACTATGATGAAGCTTAATCTTCCTATGTAGGAGACTCCAAATGATCTCTCATGCTTGGAGTAATATTTTCATAACCTGGTATTTTCCATTATAAATAATGATTCTTTCTATAATTTGGTATGTGGTTAATTCTATTTATTGAAATAAGTGCGAGAAAAAGAGTGTTCCTTCTAAACAAACTCTGGTTTGGGTTTTTATACTGGGTATATAAGGGTGTTACCAGTCTGTGGAGAGGTGTGCATGCTCCTAATTGTCCCTATGAGATGTACTAAAAATAAAAAGGAGTGAAAATCACAACAATAAAACCATAGGAGAAATGAAATTCAAACTTACAAAGGAAATTGCAAATATAGGTCCAAATAACTAGACAAAAATTTCAAAATGGGTGGAACCACTAAGAGTTACAATATTCTTGAAAAACATGTATTTAAACACACCCCCCCTCTCAGATTTTTGGAAAAGGATTCGAAGGATACTATCCTCTAATTGTTTGCATCCTCCATTAATCTGAATTTATGGAGCAACGCAAGAGAATACACATATAACCATAAATACAAATATGCAGTGGAAATAACACTTCATTTCATTAGTATCAAATAACTTAAATATGTTTACAGACAAAATGGAAATAAACTAGCTAGGGCATTGGTAGCTTATCTTTGAGAAGAGATGTGGTGGCTACAGGCCTCCAAACCATGTCACAATGAGGCTCAAAGGCCTATTTATTATTGAGGAACAATGGAAAACCCTAAACATACAAAAACCTAACCCTAGGAGATGAAGCATCAAAACTATGGGCCACGTTTGGGTAAATTGGTACATCAACTTCCTAGGGACGTAACTTTGGCATATGATCTTCATTTGACGTGCACAATACCTCGTTAGAAATATATATCCAAGGACTACAACTTTTGATGTGAGAAACACTAGTCAAAAAAACATGTTGCTCCCGATTTTCCCAAAAAAATTCGTTTAGGGCCTGAAAACGGCTTCGGAAGTTGAGGACCCAAAAAACTACTAAAAATAGTAAATTCTGCTACAATTAAGGAAACTGAAAAAATGAAAGAAACAATGGTGGGGGCCCAAGTGGAATAGGAGGGTGGCCACCAATATCCACCTGGATCATCCCCCCCCCCCCTTAGGAAGAAATGGTCCCCATTGCGTTGAGTTCATCCATGAAATGAGGAAACTTCTGCTGAACTTGGTCCTTGGTGAGCCACTTCCCTTAGTGAAGTAGTTGGAAAACTAGATATAGATGAACACTCTACTAGCGGGTCTTATTGATCTGTGTGTCCATGATTCAATTATTTGTGGCTTTTTCCATGCAGTCTGGGTTTAACTCTGTTGGTGTGAGTTGTTCTGCCATGTTGGATGTGTCTAGTAGAGGTGGAAAGTAGGGTCGAAGGTGGTCCACATTAAACACTGGGTGCAGACCAAGTAATGGTGGAATACTGAGCTCAAAGGAATTGTCCCCTACATCCCTGGTGATGGCGTACAACCCATATCAAAGTGGGTGAAGCTTGTGGTAGGGTCCAACAAGGCGCTCCTTCTGCAAATTTAGTCCCACTTTGTCACCCACTTGGAAGTTATGTGGAACCCGATTTTGATCATGTTGTTGCTTGTAATTTGCATTGGATTTATGCAAGATGTCATGGACCTGTTAAATCCATTCAATAAATCTGGTTTCTTTATCAGCCTCAAATAATACATGTGTGAATTTTGTCTGTGTGGTCGCATGAGGTATGGAAACATCAGGCAGTAGTGTGCCCGGGGTTAGATCAATGGAGTGCTTGACCTGACAATGTAGAGAAACCTTTATGGGTGAGGAGAAAATTTACTTGTATTCCTTCATGCATTTTTCCATCTGCTGCTGTCACACAGGGCAGCCTTATTTGGAGGCTACAACCACAATATTCTTCTTGCCCTATGTGAGATTTGTAATGAAAACAAATTTCTTCAATTGGAAAAAATAATCCTACAACATTGCTTTTTAGTACTCAAAGAGGTGGTGTAAGGTAGTACTACCTTTGGTGTCCTATAAAACTTATTTACCAAAGTAACAATATCAAAATGAGGCCTAGAATCATACACAACATGTCTCTTCCACAAGTATGGTTGGCCTAATAATACATTAGACACATCAAGAGGAGCAACATCACATGGTACCTGATCCGTGAATGGCTTGATGCTATACCGAAGGCGGCACTGTTGGTGGACGCGAAGATCACTTCCTTGGTGAAGCCACCCAATGATACATGGATGTAGGTTTTTTGTGGTTGGTAGGCTGAACCGCTTCACGACCTATGCTGAAATGAGGTTATTTTGGCTTCTGCTATCGACAAGGAATTGCAGTGGAGAACCCTTCACCCACATCTGAGAATGGAAGAGGCACTCCCCCTCCTCTATATCCTTGAGCTCCTCCCTCTGGAGCTTGGTGGTGGCAACAATGACACTGGGTTCTGAATCAATGATTTGCTTCCATTTTTCATTTGCCTTTTCCAGTTCTGACTCAGAAGAAAAAAATGCATATGATTCAAATGCCTTCAGTTTGGCCACCAACAAATTTTTGGACCGACACTCACTTTTGCTGTGAGTGGGGATATTATGAAATTAAAACCACTTCCTCGTGTCCTTGTTTGGCTTTGCAGTGTTTTTCTGAGTCACTCTACTTTGGATTTTCACCTTGTTCTGTGGTTCGGGGGCACCTTTCCCTGGCTTGGGATTCGCGAATCGAAACTCTCGCTTCTTTTGCTTAAATTTCTGCTCAATATTGGTGGCATATCGATATGTCGTGCCAAGAGAGGTGATGTAGACGAACTCATTTTCCTCCTAAATGTATCTTTGCAAACAACTACGGTAGTTGAGCATCAAATTTTTCTCTGAATATTTAATACCCATCTTTTTGCACAGGGTATGGAACAAATTCGTTAACTTATCCACATCTCGGTCCCTTTGTTGTCGTAGTGTGGTCCATGGGATGTAATTGTCCTCATAGCTCCCCACAGGGTAATATTGTTCCTTGATGCCATCTCGGAATGAATTCCAAGTGGGTGCGGCCGAGAATAGAGAGGGTTCCCTCCTGTACTTTTTCTCAAAGTAGGGTTCTCACCAATCTTTGACACGGGGGGTAGATTTGAGGAGTGAAAAAGTAATCTTTTCTCGGTCGGAGAAATTGAGAAATACCCTTCCATCAAATTCAACCATCTATCTATGCCGATTGCGTCTATCTGGCCTTCAAATATAGGAATATCAAAGTTGGCTTGTACCTTTAAAGGAGTGGCGCCTCCAAAGTGGCTGCTATATGCCAATGCGCTGTCGGTGGGAAACCGTTGAAGGATATAGGCAAAGTTATCCATCATTGCGTTACTTTCTTTCTCAAGGGTCTTCTCGAGCAATAATTTGATAGGGTCTCATACTCAATCTTCTTTATTTTCTTCCATCATGGGAGGTTGTTGGGGGTTGCAAGGCTGATCTAGCAAGGGTTCAACTAGATCGAGCCCTAACTCCTTATACCCTGACCTCATTGGGGACATGGAAAGAAAAATAGAGAAAGAGTAGACTTCTCTGATACCACTAATCTAAATTTATGCGTGAACACAATAGAATACAAATATAATCATAAATACAAAGATGCAGCGGAAAAAATTGAAATATGTTTACAGACATAATGGAAATAAACTAGCCAGGGCGTGGGTAGCTAATCTCTGAGAAGAGATGTGACGGCTATAGGCCTCTGAACTGTGTTACAATGAGGCTTGAAGGCCTATTTATTATTGAGGAACAATGGAAAACCCTAAACGTCCAAAAACACAACCCTAGGAGATGAAGCGCCAAAACTATGTGCCCTGTTTGGGTAAATTGGTACATCATCTTCTCGGGGACGTAAATTTGGCATATGATTCCTGTTTGATGCGCACAATACCTTGTTAGAAATAACTATTTGAGGAATAAAACTTTCAATGTGATAAATATTGGTCAAAAGCCCATGTTGCTCCCAGGTTTCCCAAAAAATGTCGTTTAGGGCCTTAAAACAACTCTGGAAATTTAGGACCTGAAAAACTGCTAAAAATAGTAAATTGTGCTACAATTAAGGAAACTAAAAAACTGAAAGAAACAATGGTGGGGGTCTAAGTGGAATAGGAGGGTGGCCACCAATATCCACCTGGATCGTTCCTACCCCCTTAGGAAGAAATGGTCCCCATTGCGTTGAGTTCCTCCATGAGATGAGGAAACTTCTACTGAACTTGGTCCCTGGTGAGCCACTTTCCCTATTGAAGTATTTGGAAAACTCGATATAGTTGAACGCTTTGCTGGCAGGTGTTATTGATCTATATGTCCATGATTCAAGAAGTTTTTTCTTGTTCCATGTAGTCTGGGTTTAACTTTGTTGGTGTGAGTTGTTTTTCCATGTCGGATGTGTCCAGTAGAGGCGGAAAGTAGGGCAGAAGGCAGTCCACATTGAACACTAGGTGCAGACCAAGTAATGGTGGAATACTGAGCTCAAAGGCATTGTCCCCTACATCCTTGGTGATGGTGTATGACCCATATCGAAGTGGGCGAAGCTTGCGGTGGGGTCCAGCGAGGCACGCCTTTTGCAAATGTAGGCCCACTTTGTCCCCCACTTGGAAGTTGTGTGGCAACCAATGTTGATCATGTTGCTGATTGTACTTGGAATTGGATTTATGAAAGATGTCATGGACCTATTGGATGCATTCAAAAAATATGGTTTCTTTATCAGCCTCAGAAAATACATGTGTGGAATCTATCTAGTGGTCGTGTGAGGTATGGAAACATCAGGAAGTAGTTTTCCCGGGGTCAGATCAATGGAGTGCTTGACCTAAAAATGTAGACAAACCTCTATGGGTGAGGAGAAAATGCACTTGTATTCCTCCATGTATTTGTCCATCTGCTTCCACCGTGCAGGGCATCCCTATTTGGAGGTTTCAGCCACAATATTCTTCTTGTCCTATGGGAGATTCGTAATGAAAAGAAATTTCCTGAATTGGAAAAAATATTCCTACAAAATTGCTTTGTAGTACTCAAAGAGAAGGCGGAAGGTGGTACTACTTTTGGTATCCTGTACAACTTATTTACCAAAGTAATAATAATAGAATGACTCCTAGACTCATACACAACATGTCACTTCCACAAGTATGGTTCGCCTAATAATAAATCAGACACATCAAGAGGAGCAACATCACACAATACCTGATCTATGAATGACTTGATGCTATATGGAAGGCATCACTGTTGGTGGATGAAAACATCTCTTCCTTGGTGAAGCCACCCAGTGGTATATGGTTGTAGGTGTTTTTTGGTTGGTAGGCCAAGCCGCTTCATGACCTATGCTGAAATGAGGTTCTTTTGGCTTCCGCTATCGACAAGGAATTGCAGTGGAGAACCCTTCACCCACATCTGGGAATGGAAGAGGCACTCCCCCTCTTCTAGATCCTCGGGCTCCTCCCTCTAGAGCTTGGTGGTGGCAACAATGACACTGGGTTTTGAATCAATTATTTGCTTCCCTTTTTCATTTCCCTTGTCCGATTCTGACTTAGAATGAGAACATGCATATGATTCAAATGGCTTTAGTTCAGCCACCAACAACTTTTTGGATTGACACTCGCTTGTGTTGTGAGTGGGGCTGTTATGAAATTCAAACCAATTCTTCGTGTCCTTGTTTGGATTTGCAGTGTTGTTCCGAGTCAATCTGCTTTGGATTTCCCCCCTTGTTCTGTGGTTCAGGGGCGCCTTTCCCTATCTTTGGATTCGCGGATCCAAAGTCTCGCTTATTCTACTTAAATTTATGCTCAATCTTGGTGGCATATCGATATTCCATGCCAAGTGAGGTAATGTAGAGGAACTCCATTTCCTCCTAATTGTATTTGCAAAAAATGCCTTAGTTGAGTATCAAATGTTTCTCCAAATCTTTAATACCCAACATTTTATACAGGGTATGGAACAAATTCGTTAACTTGTCCACATCTTGATCCCTTTGCTATCGCAACGTGGTCCATTGGATGTACTTGTCCTCATAGCTCCCCACAGGGTAATATTGTTCCTTGATTCCATCTCTAAATGAATTCCAAGTGGGTGCGGCCGAGAACAGAGAGGGTTCCCTCTCGTCCTTTTGCTCAAAGTAGGTTTCCCACCAGTCTTTGACATGGGGCCGGATTTGAGGAGTGAAAAATAATATTTTCTCGGTCGGAGAAATCATGGACCAAGAAATACCCTTCCAACAAATTCAACCATCTATCTATGATGTCTGCATCTATCGGGCCTTCAAATATAGGAATATAAAAGTTGATTTGTACCTTGAAAGGAGTGGCACCTCCAAAGTGGTTGCTAGATGCCAATGCGCCACCGTTGAAGGATCTAGGAAAAGTTATCCATCATTGCGTTACTTTCTTTCTCGAGGTCCTCCTCAAGAAATAATTTGATAGGGTCTCCTGCTCCCTCGTTTTTATTTTCTTCCATCATGAGAGGTTGTTGGGGTTTGCAAGGCTGATCTTGCAAGGGTTCAACCAGATCAAGCCCTAACTCCTTATACCCTAACCTCTTTGGGGAAATGCAAAGAGAAACAGAGAAAGAGCAGACTGCTATGATACCACTGATCCAAATTTATGCAGGAAAGCAATAGAATACACATATAACCATAAATACAAAGATGCAATGGAAATAAAACTTCATTTAATTAATATCAAATAACTAAAATATGTTTAGATACATAATGTAAATAAACTACCTAGGGTGCTGGTGGCTAATCAATGAGAAGAGATGCAACAACTATAGGCCTCTGAACTGTGTCACAATGAGGCTTGTGTTATCACTAGAATAATTCTCAAAAGCTGTGAGATTATTTATTTTAGTTTTAAAGAATATTAGACGTAACCACAAACCTACTTTTAAGCCTTAGGATCTAGCCTTCGAATTGCTTAGAGAGGGCTGTCTCTATATGATTTAACTTTGTTGATTTGTATTTGATTTTAGGCCAGTTATGTAGGGTAAATTGGTTTTGGGGGTTTGATTTGATTTGGTGGTGAAATCACTTACTTATATGGATAGCTATAGTTCTGTATCCCATTGGGAAAATGGAGTCAATGAGTCAAGCAGTCAGATCAGAATCAAGTTCTAAAGTGAATGTTTACAGGGCAAGATAGCTAAGTCAATTCAGATCTTCAAGGTTGATGATGAAATGGTTTTGATCGGGATAAAGAGAAATTAAGGGTTCTTAAATCCAGATTATGAGTCAAAAGGAAGAGTTCAATCGAACTTAGGGAGCAATTAAGGGTTCCCTAGTCTAGATATCAGTTGAAACATATAAATGATAATAAGTCAAAACAGAGTGCTTTTAACATATTCTGAAATAACAATTCCTCATTTATCAATTAGATTTAGAACACATTTAAGTATTGACGGGAAAAATAAGAAATTGACAAAGTAACAAGTGAAAATACTTCACTGTAGTAGCCCAACACATGAATCCTGTAATATGATGCTTTATTGTTGTGATCTGGTCTGCTGACTGGAAATTGATACAAAAAACCCTTAGGTTCAGAATAGTATAACTATAGAACTGTTCAGAAATTCATCGACCCTCAATACTTCCTAATGAGAAGTATTTATACAAAAACTCATACAAAATATCCTAGAATAAACTTAGGAATTATTGATGGAAAAGAATTATCTTCATGAAAGAAGATAGTGACAACTTCCTAACTAATGCTATTTGTCCTTTTTTATTGAAATAAAATGGTTTGCTGTCTATATTTTATCACTGCTTTCTCTCTTTGTTTGTTCAACGAATACTGCAGCTGGACAATGAGGTGTATTTCATGCTGGCAGATTCATTTTTGCTCTGATTTTGTCTTTAACCTTTCATCTGATACAATTTTACCCTGATAATATTTTGCTGTAAAAATTGTCAATGCTTATGTAAAAAAAACAAACTCAGTTTTTTACTTTCCTTCCTCCTTTTTTGGTCATGAGAACGTTGGTTTGTTCACAAATAAGAGTTTTACTTCATGCTGTAAGTAAAAAAATTCTCAAAATTCTTATATAGTACCTTTCCTGTTGGGATTCTCTGCAAGGCTGATTTTTTCACCTGCTCTTTGGCAAACTCTCTTATCTTTTTTTCATAATTCTCCTACTTCATTAATCTATCATTAATCACTAGAGGATTGGGAAGGCCTTTTTGTCTTAGAACATCAAACTTAATCATGAACCGTGTGATTGCAATTTCCATGTTCTAACATTTTTCCTCTAACTGTGTCATCAAATTCTTTTTAGAGATTACCTTCCTAACTTCTAGGATGGTCTCTGTTCTGTTAGTAATTCCAATTTCTTCCAGCTCTTATTTATTTTTGGAATTGAGGTACTTGATGATTTCTAGAGCTTCTTCAGGTTTCTTGCTAAGCTCTTCTTATGTCTTCTATATTGCTTCTCTTGATGATTTCAATAAATATTTCTGCTCATAAATGACCAATATGGATGGCCAAATATCATTGACTGCTTCAATGATATTGGACCATAATTGCTGCTTGACATGTGCCATTGGTTTCTTCAGGGTAAGTTCTTTTTCCAACTTTTTTAGTTGCTCATTCAATCTGTTGGCTTTTTATTGTTCATTCTTAGCATTTATTTGTGCAATTTTCTTAGCATATTCAAGATTTTTTAACTGTTCCTTTAGTCTATTTATCTCATTGGACTGGATGGACATATCTTGCATTGCCTTTACTAATTTTCTTGCTTCATCTGAGTGTTGTGTTGCTATTGTTGAAGATTTTGTGGCTGAATTTGCAGATGAAGTAACTGGAACTATTGTGGCCATGGGACATTAGGAGCCAGTGATTCTGCCAAATTAGATGGTACATCTGTTGTAACTATATGAATCACAGTGGCAGGAACTTCCTCTGCTTTGCTGGCTTCTTTCTCTTGGACCAACTTGTCCATTTCAATTTCCATTTCCTTTATTTGAGCTGTTAACTCTAAAATGAGACTCATCATCTCATCTTTCTGATTGGAATCCTATAAGACCTCCTTGGCTTGAGGATTTACTGTAGGCGACATCTTCAGTTTTTTCTTAAGTGCAGTAATGTCGAAATTCTTCTTTTTGATCAATTCCTATGTTGCTTTTATATTTTGAGGATCATATCCTACTTCAATCACTAGCTCTTTCAAGGATTTGATTCTGGTGTCCTTTGCATATGAATATGCCTTCTCCAATTTGAGCTGATCTCTTGCATTTATCAAAGTGTTTGGAAGTTTCTGTGCACCCATGGCCTTGGTGGACATTGTGGAATAAATCATCTCTCCTGCCTGCTTATGAAATTCAATTTGATCTAGAGGATGAATATAATGGATTGGAACTTCAAAATCAATATTTTTGTAATCAGAGGATGATTTAGGAGTTGGAACTGTGGGCTGAAGAACTGTCATCAACATCTTTTTGCTCTTGTAGTCAAAGGCTAAAATTAGCCTATTCTGAATGCTAGGAGTTTTCTTTAGATACTGAGAATATATTTCATTTTTTTATTTCTTCATTTTTGGCCTTGACTTCTTTATTTCTTTCTTTGATGTCCTTTTCAATTGTTTTCTTGGATGGAGACACTTCTATACTGTGTTGTTTCTGAATTAACTGTGTCTTTGAAGTAGTGGGCTGTTGTTCCTCTTCAATTATTGTAGGAGGTACATTATCTTTCTCTGCAATTTCTGTGTCAATGACCTCTATTGTCTCCTTTTCTTTATTGGCAGGACTTAGCTTTCGTTTTTTGTTGTATCTTAGTTTGAATTTAGTCTCTGTTGTAGCCTCAAATGTATAAGATCATTCCTCCCTATTTCTTTTGACACTTTTGTCTTCTTGGGCTAGAGTTTGCAAAGTTTGAATAGTATCACTTTGCTTCTCTGACTCTACCAATGTATTCTCTAACCATTCAGATTGGTTTGAGAATTTCTCAATATGTATGTATGGAGTTAATTTACTTTTAACTCTCATTTTACTGATAACACCAAGGGGATCATAATACCAAAGAAAACTAGGATTGAATTTGAACTCTTGCAACTGCTTTTCTGCCTCTAGACCTGCTTCTCTATTATTACAGATGAATGGGCCAACCTGGTTCTTCAACTTGGATTGTGTTTTATTTTTTGCTATTAAGAAATTGATAGCATCTAAATTTAGAATCCGCCTTATATACTCCAGAGAAAATAACCTCATAGGGAGGTATTTTGGCAGTTTATAAGGGATAAGGCTTGATCCATAGACTCTTATTTCAGTGTGATTTTGGCACAAGTACCAATCACCTGTCATATTGTGCTTAGAAAATTGCAAAACCTTCTTGATTTCATTGCTAATTCTGAGCTGCACACTTCTATTTAGAAAATTGACCAAGGGGTGAATGAAAGAATCTGTGAACTCTGAATAGGTAAACTCATTTGAATATTTTCTTATCAAGGAAGTCTAGAATATGACAGATTGTGGATTTCCTTCCACATCAAGCTTTTCAAGGCTTATATTAAACTTCTCAGAATGAAAATATAGGAACATGTGGAATAGGAATGAAGAATACCTAAAAACACATTCAAAAGGAAATTTGAATAATTGCTCATGGATACTGTCAGCAATATATTGGGAAAAGTTAAAGATGACAGCAGGAGGCTGACCAGGTGCAAAAATAGACAACAAACCAAGCATTGCAACATCAACATGTTCATCTGTAAAATAGCCAAGTATGAAAGACAACATGGAAATAATATGTATTGTCCTTTCAGAGAATTTAGTAGAGGAGTATGGAGGATTCAACTTCGGAATTTCCACATACGAAGGCATGAAGGTTTGAAAAATCTGAAATCTCTTGGGAAAATCAAGATCTAAGTAGAACTTAGTGAGGGCTTCAATAGACAAAGGAAATTCATTTAGCCCAGGCTGTATCTGAAGCATTTGGTTGATAGACTCAACTGTAATGGTAAAAGAAACTTCCTTTTCAGGGTTCACAATGGCTCTTTGATCAGGAGAGTAGCATGATTGGCAGAGTCTAATTTATCTTGGGCATTGGTAAGTATGAGGAACAACATATTTTGACAAGTTTGATTCCCAGATAAACACTTCATCAACTTAATCTATGGATTTTTCTTAGCTCCAGTAGTGGAGCTCAAGAAGGTTGAACTCAGTCACAATATCAGTAATCTTGAAGTCTACATGTGCTAGGCGAATATGCTCTACATTTATAGCAGGGGGTTGTAGAGGGTTGACTGCTAGAATGTTTCTGGAAGCCATATATTTGTTTTATTTATCAATTTCAATACTTTTGAAGTTAAAAACACTGATTTAGGCCTGTAGAAGCACCTTAGAAAGTTATAACAGTTTGTTGAAGTACTATTATAAAACAGGGGTTCTATCTTTTATCTGTAAAGGAATAATTCTGATCAATTAACTTAAACTATAATTTCTTATCAAAAGAGCAACTTCAAGACCTTATAGCTTCAGAAAATGATATCTAAGGTTTACAATGCACTTTCTATGATAAAAAAAAATCTAAGTTCATCAATTTTATGCAAAGGATGTCTAAGTACTATAGGAAAGGGTTTGAAGGTCACAGAAGGATTTTTCAGGTCTGTAGATGGCTTCAATTAATCAAAGTTTGTGTTTAGAATAGTTCAAGTCTTGAGAGTCTGTGAGAAGATGCTCAGGGTTTATGAAGCAACAGGGTTCTCTTTAGGTACACAGGCTTACAAATAATTCAATTAACTGTAATACTCCTTTAGATTGATGAATAAGTCCGTTCTTCTGAAGAATACCTGGGGAAATTAAAATTTTGTTGTGTGGGAGGGTTTCTGGGGTTGGAAAGCTTTCAAAAGCTTTTGCTAGTCTTTATAGGCACTCTGATGACTTTTTCATTGTTTTTAGCAGTCAAATTGATGAATTCTGTTTGATTCAGGCTAAAAACAGTGTTGGCAGCATTTATCTCGGTCTGGAACACTTGTTCTACATGAAAACGGTAATAAAAGAGTAAAATGAATGCATTTGGGCGGTTTATAAACATTTTTCATTGAACAATGAAGGCATTAAATGGTGGTCAATTCAAACATGCGGTGGTTTGGGCACGGGATAGGGAATAACTGCCAAGCGGTTTTCACATGGTTCAAAGGTGGTAAGCGAGATTAGAATGATCGGTGCGTTCCAATGGGAATCCGACACGTAGAAGTGAGAGAAATCCTGAAAACTGTGTTTATCGCAAGCTTTGGGTTTGTTTAACCATTGCATAATAAAATGTGCAATACGGGTTTATCATCGTCAGATCTGGCAGAGGTAGATCGAATAGAGCGGATTGTGTGATAGAGATGCATGGTATTATGGTGTGGGGCCCGGGATTTCAATGTAGTGGGAGGTGAAATATGCAATTAAACTTAGGTTTAATACATATTTTTGGAGTGAAATATGATAGGAGGATATTAATGTTTTATGTAAGAAATGAAATGCAAATAAGTGTAACATTAGCATTGGCGAGGGTTATTTATAATGGGATCGAAATAATTAATATGATTTAATAGTTTTAACCTATGGGATGGAGCAGGACTATATATCATGTGGGGGAATAGAACATAGGTTAAAATTAAAATATGGGTGGGAAATAATATTTAAAGGAATTAATATAATATGGGCTAAAAGGTGAATTCAAAAGTTAATATATAAATTAATGTGTTAGTAATGAAATGCGATGAGGGAGATGGAATACACCATGCTTAGTATAAAGCATGATATAGGGATAAATTTCATTGTTGTGGGTCCCGACATTAAATTTTTTCATTTACACTTAGGATAAAGTATTTTTTTGGGTTTTTTGGGTATTTCGGGTAAAGGTGTTACACCATTTTTTGGTCATCTAACCTATTATTATTAGATGGACCCAAGTACACCATGTAAGACCAATTTTACCCTAAGTAAAATTGCTTTCACTATGTGAAATAACCTAATAAAACACATTTATTAGGTTGTTTATGGTCTAAACAGGAAACCCCAAAGGGAAATATTAAACAAATCTATATTTGTTTGATTTTCCTCATGGAATAATTAATTAAACAATAATTTAATTATTATTCTGGGTCATATTTAACCCAAAACAAGGAAATTAATTAGATAAATCCTTATTTATCTTATTATTTTCTAGAAATAATTATTTAAATCTTATTTAAATAATATTCCTTGTTAAATATGACTAAATCATTTATAAATAATTAAATAAATCATTATTTATTTAATTATCATTCAACTACTTCCTTAAAATAATAAATAAATAATTTATTTATTTATTATTTACAAATAAAGGGATTTAACCCAAGTCAAATGCATTTTCCTTCCAACAAATATAATAAAATATTCCATAAAAGGTGGATCTAGATTTGGTTAATATTATTTTAATCACGCACCAAGATCTACAATGACCCAATATTTTGTTATAAATAGAAGGGTTTTCCCATTCATTTGTCACCTTTTTTTCCCATTAGATCACTCTGGATCTATGCCCTTGTTCTGACTTTGAGCCATTATCATTGTCACATTCTCCATTATTTGCTTTGTGAGCTCCCTTTGAGCTCTATGTTTGTCTGGGTTTTCTACACCAACAAGAGAGAGAAATGCTAGATCTGAAGCGCTGAGGACTTTCAAGAACCCATTCCATTGAGGAGAATTGGAAACACCTTTCTTATTTTCCTCCTAGGTGCCCTTAATATAAAAATTCTTTCAAAAATATTGTTCTTGTCTTGTCTATTGGATGCATGGAACAAAACCTTATTTTTACTGCTTAATGTCTTTTTATGCATAGATCTAGATTTTTGCAGGATTTGTCTTAATCAACTAACCGTAGATCTGAAGATATTGGCAACCATATTTGATATTAGGGCTATTTTTTATGCATAGCTAAAGTGGTCTTTTTTCGTACACTTCGACAAAATATTCATACTAACAATTGGCGACTACGGGTTTTCAATTACGACCGCTGTCGTTTTTCATATTCCTGCATATCCAGTTGCTTTAGACCCTAGGGTTTCTTTTCAGCCTTTTTTTTCTTTCTATTTTTATGTTTTTTTTCACCTATAAAACCCTCAAACATTAAAATTTCTAACTTCCATGTGTTTCTGGCCCTATTGTGTAGGTAACAGACATCAGCCGCAACTGAAACAACAACTTTTTCTGAAATCTGTCGCCAAGACACCCGGAGCTGTAGGTCGCACTTTTTGGCCCAGAACCTATGACCTGGACTGCAAGACACACTTTTCAGCCCAGAATCTGCGACTTGGACAGAAAACAGGTCAGAACCTGCGACCTGCACTTTTTTCTGCAATTTTTCTAGGTTTGTATGAAGCTTCTGTTAGGGTTTTCCAACCTCTATCTCTACCCGTTTAGACCTTTTTTTAATCTGTGTTACTCATCTAAGTGATAATCTAGCCCCCTAAGGCTTTAGTACCCTCCACATTTTCTGGAAGAGTTTTAGCTGTTTCAGACGTCTGAATTTTCAGAGTTTTAGCCTTTTTCTTTGCAGATCTGATACCTCACCTTTAGATCCCTTTTACATCAGCTCTTCTCCCTTTTAAATCACCTCATATAGTTTTTTTTGGGTTTTCTCTAGGGTCACCTCCTTGTCCCTTCTACCTTTAGCTGATTTCCTCATTTTTTGCAGCAACCTTGCCTCTGCGTGTTTGTTGTTTTCTGCACCTCTTTCCACCAGATTTCTCCTTTAGATCCCTGTCCCTCCTGACCTTAGATCTATTGGCCCCTTTTTTAGTGTGTTTTGACTAGACTTTTTTCCCCTCTTTTTAGAATAATTTTGAGAGATCCGCCTTCTTGGGTTAGATCGATGCATTATTAGCTGTTAATTTTCTGTTATTTCAGCATTATATACTATTCTCTGCAGATTTATTTTCAATTACGCAACACACTTTTTTCTTTTACTCTCAAAACGTTTGGGTTTAAAAATTAAAATTAACACACGCCACACACTGACCCTAAGCGAAGAAGAGCCTGGTTAACATTGCTAGGAAAAGACTTTAAAATCAATTGACACTGCACCTCTCTACCCTTGTTTCGACATTGTAATCACTTGATTCTGCACCTCCCTGCCCTTATTGGTCTTTCTTCTTCCCTTTGTGCTGTCATCATTGCGCCCCCAAGGTGTATATCCTGGAGACTTCTTGGCCTTCACCCTCAGTTTCCGGTTTGTTGACTTGTTCCTTCCCGCCGTCATCGAGTTAGTCCTCCCCTGAGTCTGCACTCCGACTCCTCTTCTGATTCTTTGGGTTCTCCCCCTACTTCTGGTTCTCCCCCTATTACCTTCACCATGTCTGGTCCAGGGCCTAATGCTAGCGGAAACCCTGACCCTAATGTTGAGAATGTTACAAGCGGAACCACCACAGGAACTACCTCGACTGTCCCTTTGCTCCCCTATATGGCAGGTCTCAGTCTCCCCGATTTCAATCAGTTGATCAATGATCCTATCCGCCACGATGTTGGTTGGCCTGCTATGCCAACCAAGCTCCCCTCCGACATTACCAAGTTCGAAGGCCTTGCTGGAGAATATCCCTCCAACCATATTCGATCTTTCCACATGTGGTGTTCATCCAATTCCATTACCGATGATTCAATCCATCTTAGATTGTTCCAATGCACGCTTACAGGCGAGGCTTCTAAGTGGTATGTTGATCAGACCGCCTCTTCCCATACCACCTTTGCGACCATTGCCCAAGCCTTCTTATCTTATTTCCATCTCCCTCTCCGATACAACACTGGTATCGAACTCTTGACTTCTTTCTGTCAATCATCTGCGACCCACCTTTCTGCTCATGTCTAGGAATGGCGGAGAAGAAGGAGCTTATGTCGGGCTCCTACCTTTGAAGATCGGGTCTACATGGACTGGTTCCTTAGATCTCTCTTACCTACCATCGGAAAATATGTCGCATCTTAGTTCCCTCAAACCGAAGAAATCGCCCTCCAAATAGCCTTGAAATATGACCTCATCTATGCTCAGTCTGGTTATGTTTATACCGTCCTTCCTGACCTCCCCAGACCCGGTGGCGCTAACGCCCCGGGGGCATCTCATTCTGTCGACGGTATCATTGGAGCTCTTTCACATCCGTATGCTCAACCTCCTATGGGCTATGGTCTCCCTCCAAGAGGGGCCAACACCTCCAGCACTTTTCCCCCTCCAGGTAGCATGTATCCAAGATACGACATGCCTCCTCCTTTTGCCCAACCTCCTACTTACCTCAATGTTACCAAACCTAACCATTATTCTTATCCACAACCTGGTGCCCTAGCTCCTCCAGCATTTGCACCTCCAGCTCCCTTGCCTTCTCAACCCCAGCAACAGCAACTACCACCCCCCCGGGGCATGTATTTGCATAGCAGGGTGCGGCTAATCCTCCTTCTTCTCAAAGAAAGAGGAAAGGAAATCAAAATCAATCTACCCCTGGTAATCATGGACCCGATCCCTCAGGTATTGAATCTAACACTGCTAACCAACAACAGGGCACTCAACCCAAGCTGGACAAGCCTCTTCGTACAAATAAGCCTTGTTCGTGTTGCGGTGTTTATGGTCATTACACTCATGATTGTCCCCTATTACCACAGATGCGGCAGATGTGGGAGTCTCAGGCTACATTGCGAGGACAACATGCCTCCCCTATTATTCCCCCCAATGCGGCTACTTCTCAACCGGCTGTGTTTACCGATCCTTTCCCTCAGTAAGGATTCGTGGCTACCCAACCACCTCAGAGACCGGTAGCCACTCAACCTTCCCCTTCTGGTTTCTCCTATTACCAGATCCTCATGATGAACTCTAATACACCTTTACCCATCGACCTTAACCTTCAAACTTGGTCTCGTCAGTACCCCAAGCCCCCTGCTTCATCTGTCCCCGAGTCACCTTCTTCAGGTTCTACAGAGCCTCTTTCGACATCCAATGGTCCCTTGCATATGCCTCAGCCCAAATTTGAGGGTCATACCAAGGTTCCTAAGGGCCCATTACGCCGAAATGCTGCTTCTGGTCGAGTTGCTCATTCGTATAGCATAGTAGATGATTTGGCGTAGTCTCCTACTGCCATTTCAACACTGGAACTCCTCCAGTCATGTCCTTCTCAATGGAAGGCTCTACTATCCACCATGGACACTGTAGATCTTCCTGATGACCAATTGATTGTTTTTGATGCCTGTCAATCAGAACATCCTCCCCTTCCTACTTCCGTAGCTTTCCAAATCCCTGTCAAAATCTGGAACGCTAATGTTTCTTGGTGTATTATTGATGAGGGGGCATCCACCTGTGTGATGTCTGCTTCGGTTTGGAAACAACTCGGATCTCTTGAGTTGAACCCTTCCACAATCACCCTTCGTGCGTGGGATTGACATGCCTCCAAGCCCATTGGCCTATTCCATAATTGTCCTATCACTCTTGCGAGCAAGACTGTTTGCGTTGACGTTGAAGTCAAGGACGCCCCTCTTGATTATAACATTCTTTTAGGGTGTAGCTACACTTATGCCATGTCTATTGTCCCATCCGCGATCCAACATAAGATGTTTTTCCCTCATAATGGAAAGATAGTCACCATTGACTAGTTGACATATCATGAGCCAAAATCTCAGACCTCCCCTGAGTCGACCATCTCTTCTGTAGCCAATAAGAAAACCATCGATTCTTTGACCAGTGTCTCTCCCAGTGTCTACAAAGACTCCTCCTTGCTTGGAACCTTCCCTGGTCTTTCTCCTCCTCCTGTCTTTGATCCTAGCTTAGTGAATGTTTACATGATACAATCGTCTCGGGCTGACCTTAAGCGGCTCACTTCAACTAGTCAACAACCTCAACCTCAACCTCGCCCGCCACAACCTGCTCCTAGCCCTTCGCCTCAGCTAGTTAGACCTCTTCCTTCTGGCCCTTCTCCTATAGCTGGTACCCATGAGCCCCTCTATCCTCCTGGGTCGGTTCCACCAGGTCTCAACCATCTTAGAGCTGTCCCTCCTGATCATTACCCCACTGGTCAGATACCTTTCCTTGCTCCCCCTCCCGGAGTCTATTCGGTTCCCATCATGGCCACCCTTTCTCTCCCCAACTTGACCCTGGGTATACCCGTCTAGTACCTTGACCCTCCAGCCGCTACCCCACCTGGTCACCCCAAACCCTACCTTGCTTTGACACCGGTTCAACTGGTTCCCCTAGCTTCTCCCGTTGCTACAGTGGCCTCAGCACCTCAATATGACCCCTCTCCTGTTGGGCCAGCTCCGGGAAAGAAAGGAAAAGCTCACAAGGGGGCATCCAAAGACAAGGCCACCCCGACTGACCTTGCCCCTCCTCCGCCCACAAATCCTTACACCTTGTGTGATGTCATCGGTCATGCCACCCATACTTGTCCCGAGTTGCCCCATATTAAACCCATGGTTAAAGTTGCGTTCCCTGAGTCTACGGTTCCTGAAACCTCTGTTTCTTCCTCAACCACAACCAAGAACCCAAAGACTATTCGCACCAACAAACCCTGTGCTCTGTGTGGTGTCCATGGCCATTATTCCCACCATTGTCCCCACCTGACGCATTACCGCGCCTCTTTAGAGGTAGTCCGGGAGTATGAGATTGAACAAAATCAATCCACCTCTCCCATACTTGCGCAGTATGCTTCAGGTCAGCTTGAGGATTTACTCTCTCCCATTGAAATTCCCCCTCCCGATGTCGAGATGACGGAGCCTACTGCCACCATCCTCTACCTATCATCATCCATGAGACCCTCGGTGGAAGTCCCCTTGGAGACTTCCCCTGATGTTTCGCTCGACCCCCCTTTAGCGATCACCCTGGGCTCAACATCGATAAATCCTTTATCTGCTTACTCTTCTGTCACCCCTTATGACGATGCGCATGTGACCCTCCCTTCTCATGATGATGAGTCAGGTAGCTTCGCTGCGTCAAGTGGTATTTCTTCCACCAGTCACCACATCTTCTATCACGATGATGACATTATGGAAGGAATCACCTCCCCTGACTTTATCTATTCCCCCTTACATCGACCCCATGCATTCGAACCACATACATCGTGTGGCCATTACATTGAAACCCAATGTTTGGGTAAGGGGGCACCCATATTTGACAGACTAAGAGAAGCAATTCTCCACAACTCTCCTAGTGTATCTAGTCGTGTCGACTCTAGTACCATTATTCTTCCACATTTAGAAGAACCTATAGAGTCCCATATCACTTCAGATCACTCTAGGGATGATACCCCTTATCGTTCCTTCATCTTACATCAGCAAACCAGTCTCTTAGACATTGTTGTTAACCAACCTATAGATTTTCTAAGAGAGCATCAGTTCATTATCTCCAAATCCTCTTTTTGGGATAGTAACACCAGGTATGCCAAACCGGAAACTTAAAGTCCATTTGATTCATATATGCAGTACTAAAAGAGATTGATAATCCTCCATTTCCTTTCTCAAGTTGCATAACCATAACGAAAACAAATGGCACACCACATCATTAAAATGTGTTTAGATTCCCCTTTTCCTAAATAAATTTTGGCATGACCACAACATGCTTGGTGGCACCTAGGCCCCTCAACCATACAAATCCCAGATCTCAGCCAAAAACAGTACTGAAACCCCCTTTCTCTAAAAAGGTCGCACTTTTTAGGTCATTTCCTGGGATAGGTCGCGGTTTTTTTCCCAGTACCTGCTACCCAGGTTGCAGAACAGACTCTAAAATGTGAGACCTAGCTTGTTCATGAGCTCTGGGTACCTGTTAGTTGTTAGTACCTTGATACTTCACCAGGACACATTTTCTCCACAAAGGGTCTATTCACCTCTCCTCCAAATTGGATTTCCTCACTTACAACACTTGTATTTGGGGCACCACTTTGCCTCCATACTTGTCCTTGTTCGTGTTGATTTTCGTCATGAGATACCCTCTTGTACTCATGTTTTTATGGTCCCCCATTGGACCTTTACTGTCTGGCAGCACCATCAAGTTGCCCTTGTTTAGAACATCCGAGTTGAGTCATCATTTCATTCATGGAGTCTATCCCGAGTCCCTTTGTATCCCACTATAGTCCTCCATCCTTCATTGCTTGGTCCCTCTCTCGTGTCGCACATTATGGCCTTTAGTCCCACTGTCCCCTATCCCTCATGATATCATGTCAGTCACTGCCAAGTCATCCATGCCCTTTATGTTCTAGCAAAGGAAGTTGTCCATCCGCTACTCAGTACCCCCCACTTCATCATCTTCATTAGTGTCAATCCATCAGTTGCTCTACTATTTTCTCTCATGCCTTAGTTGAGGATTCCTTATTGCCTCACCTATGGCGGACCCCCTTCTATCGACCTCAGCTTATTCATTCCAAAAGATAGGTCTAGAGTGCGGTGTACCTTGGTTCCAGCTTCCACTCTTGTTCGGCGCCCCAGATTAGGCAAAGGGAGTGCTTATTGCCCTTTGACTTGGTTGTTTCTCACCTTCAGCTCCTTTCAGCATGGTTGAGATCCGTATACTTGATGGTCCAGTGATGCAGTAGCTATTCTCCATGAATCCCTGGCATGTGTGAGATGTCTCAACCCTCATGAGGGGGTGGCCTTGTAGGTAGCCCCCCCCATGCCCAGATGACCTCTTCCTCGCAGCCTTCGATGCAGCTCCATACATTTGATGATGTCAGCCTTAACCGCTTGCAACACCTCTTTGATTTGCTTGTATCAGTCAGATTTTGAGAGCCCTTCCCCGTTGATAGGGGGCATTTGGGTTGCATTTGTATCTCATGTACTCAGATATTATTGTATAAGTCCTAGCTATTATCCCAGACACAACATGTATGTGGGATTCATCATTCTATCTTTTATCTGGCTCATGTTTATGCTAGCATGTACTTTATAGTTCGGTCCCTTGTTTACTGGATGCACTATTATTTTGTACTTTGTCTCGGCGGGCATAGGTATGCCTCCCCCGCCGCCTCTAGCACAGGTATCCTCTCATAAAAAGAGACTTGTTGCACCTATAAGTCTCATCTCCTTAGGGTCTAGTTCTCCAGCACATTAGGCTACCTTACATTTCTCTCTCTAACTTCCCTTTTGATGTCTGGTGATTGAGTTCTTACAACGTACTTCGGTCATACGATTTTCTCCTAACACTCGAACGCTAGGGGGCAATCTGTTACACCATTTTTTGGTCATCTAACCTATTATCATTAGATGGACCCAAGTACACCATGTAAGACCAATTTTACGCTAAGTAAAATTGCTTTCACTATGTGAAATAACCTAATAAAACACATTTATTAGGTTGTTTATGGTCTAAACAGGAAACGCCAAAGGTAAATATTAAACAAATCTATATTTGTTTGATTTTCCTCATGGAATAATTAATTACACACTAATTTAATTATTATTCTTGGTCATATTTAACCCAAAACAAGGAAATTAATTAGATAAATCCTTATTTATCTTATTATTTTCTAGGAATAATTATTTAAATCTTATTTAAATAATATTCCTTGTTAAATATGACTAAATAATTTATAAATAATTAAATAAATCATTATTTATTTAATTATCATTCAACCACTTCCTTAAAATAATAAATAAATCATTTATTTATTTATTATTTACAAATAAAGGGATTTAACCCAAGTCAAATGCCTTTTCCCTCCAACAAATATAATAAAATATTCCATAAAAGGTGGATCTAGATTTGGTTAATATTATTTTAATCATGCACCAAGATCTAGAATGACCCAATATTTTGTTATAAATAGAAGGGCTTTCCCATTCATTTGTCACCTTTTTTTGCCTATTAGATCACTCTGGATCTATACTCTTGGTCTGACTTTGAGCCATTATCATTGTCACATTCTCCATTATTTGCTTTGTGAGCTCCCTTTGAGTTCTATGTTTGTCTGGGTTTTCTACACCAACAAGAGAGAGAAATGCTAGATCTGAAATGCTGAGGACTTTCAAGAACCCATCCCATTGAGGAGAATTGGAAACACCTTTCTTTTTTTCCTCTCAGGTGCCCTTAATATAAAAATTCTTTCAAAAATATTGTTCTTGTCTTGTCTATTGGATGCATGGAGCAAAACCTTATTTTTACTGCTTAATGTCTTTTTATGCGTAGATCTGGATTTTTGTAGCATTTGTCTTAATCAACTAACTGCAGATCTGAAGATATTGGCAGCCATATTTGATGTTAGGGCTATTTGTTATGTGTAGCTAAAGTGGTCTTTTTTCATACACTTCGACAAAAGATTCATACTAACAAAAGGGGAATTAGTTAAAGGGTTTTTAAATTTTCTTAAGTAAAATGGGTTTTAAACTTAGGAAAAGAGGATTTTTGCAAAGGAAAATGGATGATAATGGAAAAAAGGAAAAATGAAGTAGAAAGAATGAAAATGGAGGGGATGCAGTATTTTTACAAGGGGATGATTTTTTGAAGGAAGTTAGTGACTGGAATGACCAATTTTATGCTTATCCATGATTGTAAAACCTACTTTTGCCTACCCATATTCTACCCAAACATTTTTTCTTCCTTTATATGGGTGCATTTGAACTTGCAAACCCTTATTCATTTTCTTTTTAAAACATCAAACTAACTAATTATATACTTATTTCTTCCAAGGGCTTAGATTAAGTTGTTGATCTCCTTATTTATTCTCGACCTAAATACTAATCTGTCAAGATTAAACTGTTTGGCTAGATCTTTATTCTCTATTTAATAACATGAAATTTAAAACATGAGAGGTTAAGATTAAGCTATTTAACCTTCATGGATTGTGGCATTGTAACAAGTTGCACACAATCTTTATTTTTCAAAAAAATAAATTGTAGTGGAATTTGGATTTTCATCACTTCCATATTTTATTTTTTATCTCTTTTTTGTTTGGGGTCCATTTTCTATTCTTTTTGATATTTTTCTTTTAATTCCTTTGATTTTTCTTTTTGGAATTTTACCCTTTTTACATTTTTTATTTTATTTTTCTGATATGGGAAAAAATTTGCAGAAAGAAAAGTATGTACATATTACAAGATTAATAAAATTTAATTAAAAAATTATGAATCGTATTATTATAGGACCCTAACAGTGGCTCGACATGGGGATGTCATTTCCTGGTGAAATGTCAAGAACTTTGAGACTAGTAGCCTTTGAATTTTGACTGTGCTGGCCTTGGAACTGTTTTCTGAGCTCTGCATTATTCTTACTTATGATATTTTATCTTCAAATCTTAGGGCCTTCTCTCCAGGCTTCAAATTTGCTAGAAAAACATCCAATCCAATCTAAAATCTACAATGTTATGTACAACGAGTAAAGTAAACAAATTGAACTATTTGCTATTCTAAGGAATAGTAATGCTTCAACATTCTACCATTGATAGGTCCACCTGGCAGATCCGATCCATCCAACTCCTTCAAAAAGAAAGCATTGTTACCTCTGTAACCATAAATAACATAAGGGCCTTTCCGTAAGAAATCAAATTTCCCATGTTTACTTTTCTCTTCTCTCCTAGAATCCCACTTTAGAACTCGGTCACCTATATAAAAATCATCTTCCTTAGTCTTCTTGTCAAATATCTTTTTGATATTTTCTTGAACACCATGAGATTTGAGATAGACATCTTCCCTGGTTTTCTGTAAGTGTATGGCTTGATTAATCCTTCTCTGGATATCACTGGTTTTAACTTGCAGTTCTTGGATTATATTCATTATTGGAACTCCTAAAGAAGATGGAAAAACATCATCCATCCCATAAACAAGCTAGTAAGGGGATGTACCAATAGATTTCTTTGTGGTAAGTCTGTCTGCCCACAAGGCATTCACTAACCTTTTGTTCCAGGTTTTCTTATTGTCTTCTAGTAGTTTCTTGATGATATTCACAAGGCTTTTATTGGAGGATTTAGCAAGGAAATTACCTTGAGGGTAATAAGGAGTGGAATGGCCAAGGGTGATGTGGTATTTATTATAGAAGTCAATCATATTTTTGGACTTGAATGCAGCTGCATTATTAGGGATGATCTTTTGGGGGCATCCAAATCTTGAGAGTATGTTGTTTTCTAAAAATGAAATTATGACAGTGTTAGTGGCTTGCCTGGAAGGTAGTGAAATAGAATGTGGCTGTTAAAATCCACTTGTGTTGGGCTGAGGATGGAGGGTGAATTTCACCAATGAAGTCAAAACCCCATTGTTGAAAAGACATTTTTGTGGAGATGGGTTTTAGGGGTAAAGGTAGCATATTTTTCTTTCCTTCAAATATTTGACACTTGTTACAGGAGGTGACATAATTTTTCACATTTGCAAACAATGTAGGTCAGTAAAAACAAATTCTCAAGATTTTATCTGCAGTAGTCTTCCAGTAGAGATGTCCTCCACAGTCACCTGCATGAAACTCTTCCAAAAATTTATCAGCTTCTTCTTTAAGTAAAAAATTCAATAAAATACCACCATGATATTTCCAAAATAGTGCATTGTCTATGATACAAAACTTCATTGCCTTTAACATTAAAAATCTAGCTTTAGTTCTTGATAATCCAGGAGGAGCTTGTAAATTTAGTAATACAAATATAATATCTGCATACCATAGTGAGTTTGAAAAGGATTCATTGATCTCTGGAGTCGCCATCTCTTCCTGATCATCTATTTGGGAAATAAAATTAATATCTAAAGCATAAAAATTTGATTCAGCCATGAGTTTGGCCAAACCTTGAACTTTAATGAATTTGGTGGGCTTAATTTCTATGTCATATTCCAAAATGGTGGCAATCCATTTGCCTCTTTTACCATCAGGCCCATTCTGTGTTAGAATGTCCTTTACAACTGCATTTGGAACATAAGAAATGATATGTGAATGAAGGATGTACACTCTAAAGTCTTTGATAGCTTTCAATAAAGCTAGTGTTTGCTTTTCCATTATGTTATACTTTAAAATGGCATCTCTAAGTGATTTGCTCAAAAAATCAATGGGATGCTCATAGCCCTGATTATTTTTCTGCAGTAAGACTGCAGCAATAGTATGTTCTAAAGGAAAGGAAAAAATAATGAAATCTTTTTTGAAATCAGAACTTATGATGACTGGTGTTTTTGTCAAGGCTTTCTTAATTGATTCAAATGATTGCTTGGCCTCCACAGTCCATTTAAGTATTGAGTCTTTTTTTAACATATTGTTAAGTTCTCTAATTATTTCTGCTAGGTTTGAGATGCATCTTCTGAGAAAATTGATTTTACCTAAGAAAGCTTGCAATTCTTTAATATTACTAGGATGACTAATGTTTAGAATGGCCTTTATTGTAGCTGGGTCTATCCTAATTCCCTCTTTAGAAATGATATGTCCTAATAATTTACCTTCTTCCAGTCCAAATAGAGCCTTTTTAGTATTTAGAGAAATGCCAAATTTCCTGCATTTGATAAATACTTGTCTAAGATGATCTAGATGTTCATTATTAGTCTTTGAAAATATAGTAATATCATCTAGATAAATCACAAGGAATTCATGAATTTCTTTAGCAAAAAATATATCAATAGCTCTTTGAAAAGTGGATCCTGCATTCATTAATCCAAAAGGCATTTTCACATACATGAAAGTGCCCCAAGGAGTAGTAAAAGTAGTCATAGGTTGGTCTTCTGGTTGAAAACAAATCTGGTTATATCCATAGAATTCATCAAATAATGAAATTCTGGAAGAACCAATCACCCTTTGTAAAATGTGATCCATCTTGGGGAGAGGGTAGTTGTCCTTTAAGGAAAATTTATTTAAATTCTGAAAATCAACACATAGTTTGATTTCCTCCATCTTCTTCCTAGTGGGAACTAGGTTTGAAACCCAATCAGAATATCTGATTGGTGCAATTATTTGGGCTTCATACATTCTCTTAACCTCTTTATCAATTAAAGGCATCAAAACTAGATTGATTCTTCTAAGCTTCTGTTTGAAAGGTTTTTGATATTCTTTTATGGGTATTTTGTGTTTGATTATACTAGTGTCATAGGATTTTAAGTCCTCATAACTCCATGTAAACACATCCTGAAATTCCTTCAACAGAGCTATGTATTTTACGTTTTATTCTTGAGGTAAGGCTTTTGAAAGTTTTATCATCTTAGGCTTTAATTTTTTTCCTATATTGCACTCTTCAATATCAGATCTTCATGGTTCCATCTTAGGTTTCCTTGCAACATCATTAGAATAAAAAATATCTTCTAAAGGGGCTAATCCCTTACGTAAAAAGTTGTTCTTAAGGTTTAAAATGTCAGAATCATCATCTTCTAACTATTCAATCTCTACTTTCTCTAAATTATCTATTTCTACTTGAGTAAATTTAGTGGGTTTAGCAAAATCTCAGTTATTTATATCTACATTGTTTATGTCAATCTCACTATCTATGGTTTGATCTATTGTACAATCTGCGTCTATATTACAATTCTAAAATTCTCCTTCATTATTCATGAAATGATAAATTTGTTCATCCTGTGAAAATATTTGCCAATATTTTAGATTATCTGGTATTGTAGGTATGTGTTTAACTTCTATTGTATATTTATGATTTGGTTGAAATGGCAGATTACAAGTGCCAGCAAAAGTTGCTAAGTTGTGTGCCTGTATATTATGTTTTCTAGGAATTGCAGCAAAGTCACATTCAAGCAGTTCCTTAATCAGATCTAAAATAGTTTCTCTATATTGGCTTAATCTTGTATTATATACAGAATATTCTCCTGTTATCTGTTTCACAATTAACTCAGAGTCTCCCATGATTGACACTCTTTTGGCTCCTAAATTTCTGACAATCTGCAGTCCTAAAATAAGAGCTTCATATTCAGCCATGTTGTTTTTACATTTGAAATTTAATCTAAAAGCATGACCTTCTGCATGATTTTTTTCCATATTATGTATCCAAAATCCTGCTCCTGCTCCTAATTTATTAACTGATCCATCAGAATCTAGGTGCCACATTGACTCATGAAAAATGTTGTCACTGTCTGGTGCTTTCTTTTTATGTTTTAGTTCAGAGTTGTTCTCAATGCTAGTTTTAGAATTACATAAAATGAATGAGTCCATATCAGTAGGTGTAGAGTAAATGGGATAGTTTTGAGGTCTTTCTACACTACTAACCATGTACTTCATTAAGGTCTCTTTGTAAAGTTTCTTGGGTTGGCCAAAAATTGATATTGTTGCATAAGACATATCAAGTTGTATAGATCCCTGCACTTTAGCTCCCCATGAGGGAGATAACAACATTCCATACTTAGGAGGGATGCCAGCTACTACAATATCCATGACTATGCTTTTTCCAGGGTATTGAACTAAAGTAACACATAAATCTTTTATCAAGCCTAAAAATTTCACTTTACTGGTGTCAAATGAGAAGAGATCTTTATAAGGTATAGTGATGTATAAATTCAAGGTTTCCATTATTTCTTTTGGCATAAAATTGTGTGAAGCCCCTGAATCTAGCATTGCATTGTGTAAAATCTGATCATGAATAATTAAGCTAATGTAGAAAGGAGGAATTGCTCCATCTTGGTGTTTCCCATTAACATTAGGACCAAAGATTAGTTCTGGTTGATCATCACTCAAATTTACAGAATATTATCCATCATTCATATTTAAAGTCTTAGTGATATGTGTTTTGTATAGGTCATGTTTTACCAACTCTGTCAAAGGAATTGGTATCTTCAATTTCGCAATTTCAGCTTGGATATTGAATGGTGCTTGTGATTTTCCTAGTTGAATTATTTCTTGTTTTGTAACTACAATTTGGTTGGGTTTGTCTTATTTTTCTACGATTGGTTTCTCATTCTCTATTTATATTTCCAATTTATTACTGCTTTCAATTTTATTTTCAGGGATAATTTGAGATGTAGTGGAAGTCTTTGCAGATTTTGTGGTTTCAATAGCTGTTTTAACAGTGTTGTTTTAGGATCAACTGATTTTAGATCAACAGTAGATGTTTTTGGGTCTGAAATTGATGTTTTAGCAGAAATTTTTTTCTTGGCAGTAGCATATTTTTGAGGATCTGTTGATGTTTGGACAACAACATCTTTGATGTCAAAAATTTTGGGACTAGGTGAAATTTTGGGACTTGAATTTTTTTTGAGTTGAACTAGAGTTTTTCTTGGTTTCCCTAGGGAGAATTTGTAGAGCTTTAGTGGTAGGAGCTTATACTGTCTTCTTTGTTTGAGTTTGGGCAGATTTCTTAATATAAGGCTCTACATTTTTCTTGCTCCTAAGATTATATTTCTTATGAACTTCATTAATGGAAAATTCATAACCTTTCTTGTAATCAAAAGACTCACCAGAATCTAATTGTAGTTGTTGTAATTCATATAACTCTTGTTCTTCTTATGTAAGAAAAATGGTGTTATCATCATTAATTCCCAATATATTAATGGTGTCCTCATCATCTTCATTTTGATGAGAACTTTCAACATAGTTCTCTTGGAAAGGTGGTCTTATTGTTTGGTTAGGTGCTGATTTTCTAGATTTTCAAGTGTTGGTGTTTTTCCTGAAATTGGGATTTCTAATTTGATGTCCTTGTTGTAGGTTATCCCACTATGGCTTCCTTTCCATATTATCTAACCTATCCATCATTCTCTCTAATTTTTTTTCTAATTGATCTATTTTCAAATCTGAAGTGGATGTTTCATCTTTTATTGTCACTCTCCTTTCATTTCTTAATCTAGCTTTCTTTGCTAACAAGTTTTCCTCTACACTAACAACATTACTTTGCATCTACTCTAAGGTTTCTGGATTTCTCTCCCTTATTTGGTAAGCTATATCTGTATCAAATCCATTAGGGAATTTGATAAGGACGGAGTCTGGAGGAGGTTTAAGATTAGCAGGAATTGCATTATAAATACTATTATATCTAGTAGAATAATCTTAGATTGTTTCATTTGGTGCTCTTTTTATGCTTTCAAATTCAGATAAGATTTGTAGTGGATTTTTATTCTTCTCTCATCTATTAAGAAACATTCTATGAAAAACTACTAAATCAGCAATACTACTAGCATTCAAACCTTTAAACCACTTTTTTACCTCACTAGTTAAGGTATGAGAAAAAGGTCTCATTTGGACATCATCATCATCAATTTCATGTAATTCAAAATAGTCTATAATCTTATTAAAATTTTGTTGTGCAGTATAGTGATTTGTTCCATCAAATTGAGGGATTTTTCTTTGATAATCCTGGGGCATTTCATGTAACTATGCTGGTAGGATCAAGGGAGCATATCTAGCAGCCATGGCTTGGATTCTAGCTTGGCTAGGAGGTAAGTTTGAAGTACTTGGTGAAGAACTAGAAGTACTTGCTGATGTAGTTAAAGAAATTGTAGATGAGGTTGGGATATAGGAAGATGTACTTGCAAATGTGGTTGGGATACTAGAGGATGAAGTTGGGATGTTAGAAGAGGTGCTTGGGAATGAGAATGATGTATTGGAAAATGCAGCAGAACTACTAGGGGATGAGCTTGAGGTGGTGGAAGATGGAAATAAAATTCTAGGTTGAAATGGTTGCTTAGGAAAGAATGAATCTATGGAATGAAGTGTGGTGGAAATAATGGATGAAGTGGTAGTGAATAGAGATGAACCTACAGATTCTAAAGGGTTGGTATCTAAATGGATGGTAGAAGGCATAGGGGTATAGGTTGATAAAGAATTTAATTCAACTGAATGTTGTAAATAAGATTCATCTATTTCTTTATTCAAAGTTGCAGTTATGGCATCAAGTTTATCATATACTTCAAAAATATTTTGATCAGAATCAACTGAAACAATGTCCTTCTTAGTTTCAATGAATGAAATGAAATCAAGATCTATTACAGTATTATGTAAGTCACTTTCTGATTTAGTTCTAAACAAATATTGCTCAAAATTTAAATCAAATTCAATGTCTTGTAAATTTTATAGTTGTTTGGGAAGGGAATTTGCTTTGACTAATGAAATCTTATTACTGAAATCTTCTACTCTTTTGTTTTTCTTTCCAATTCTGTCAGGATTATCTACTATGATACTAGGTTGTGGATCTAGATTGGACCTGGTATAGTAGACTCTTCAGGAAGCCAGAATTACAATTTTTATGAAAATATACTCACAACTTATTTAAACAAGCTTAAGGTGAAAATATAAATGAAAATATTTCCTTTAAGATCTATTTAAAAACTGAGGATTGGTTAGTTCCCCGGTATGGTAAAAAATTATCACTCCAATAATTCTCAAAATTTGTGAGATTTTTTATTTTAGTTTTAAAATATATTAGAGGTAACCACAAACCTACTTTTAAGCCTTAGGATCTAGCCTTCCTAATGCTCAGATAGGGCTCTCTCTATATGATTTAACATTGTTGATTTGCATTTAATTTTAGGCTAGTTATGTAGGGTAAATTGGTTTTGGGGTTTTGATTTGATTTGGTGGTGAAATAACTTACTTAGATGGATAGCTATAGTTCTGTATCCCATTAGGAAAATGGAATCAATGTGTCAAGCAGTCATATCAGGATCAAGTTCTAAAGGGAAATGTTTACATGGCAAGATAGCTAAGTCACTTCAGATCTTCAAGGCTGATGATGAAATGGTTTTTATTGGGATAAAGAGAAATTAAGGGTTCTTAAATCTGGATTATGAGTGAAAAGGAAGAGGTCAATCAAAATCAGGGAGCAACCAAGTGTTCCCTAGTCTAGATATCAGTTGAAACATATAAATGATAATTAGTCAAAACATAGTGCTTTTAACATATTTCGAAATAATAATTCCTGATTTATCATTTAGATTTAGAACACATTCAAGTATTGATGGAAAACATAATAAATTGACAAATTAACAAGTGAAAATACTTCACTGTAGTAGCCCAACACATGAATCCTATAATATGATGCTTTATTGCTGTGATCCAGTCTGCTGACTTGAAATTGATACAAAAAACCCTTAGGTTCAGAATAATATAACTACCGAAATGTTCAGCAATTCATGCACCCTCAATACTTTTCTAATGAGAAGTATTTATACAAAAACTCATACAAAATATCCTAGAATAAACTTAGGAATTATTGATGGAAAAGAAATATCTTCATGCAAGAATATAGTGAAAACTTCCTAACTAATGCTAGCTATCCTTTTTTATTGAAATAAAATGGGTTGTTGTCTTGATTTTATCACTTCTTTCTCTCTTTGTTTGTTCAACGAATATTGCAGCTGGACAATGAGGTGTATTTCATGTTGGCAGATTCATTTTTGCTTTGATTTTGTCTTTAGCCTTTCATATGATACAATTTTATCTTAATACTCTTTTATTGATACTCTTTTGCTGTAAAAACTGTCAATGCTGATGTAAAAAAAAAAAAAAAACTCAGTTTTTTACTTTCACTGCTCTGTGCTTACTGCAGTTTGTCTTTACAGTAGATCATTTAAATTTTCACAGAATTCTGCCTCTGTTAGTTTTACCTTCATCATCCTTCTGAAGTTTTCATCAACTTCAGTATACTTTGAGGATGTTGGTTTGTTCACAAATAAGTGTTTTACTTCATGCTGTAAGTAAAACAAATTCTCAAAATTCTTATATAGTACCTTTCATGTTTGGATTCCCTGCAGGGCTGATTTGCTCACCTCCTCTTTAGAAAACTCTCTTATCTTTTTGTCATAATCCTCCTGCTTCATTAATATACATTAATCACTAGAGAATTGCGAAGGCCATTTTGTCTTAGAACATCAAACTTAATCATGAACAGTGTGATTGCAATTTCCATGTTTTGACATTTTTCCTCTAACTGTGTCATCAAATTATTTTTAGAGATTACCTTCCTATTTTCTAGGATGGTCTCTGTTCTATCAGTAATTCCAATTTCTTCCAGCTCTTGTTTATTTTTGGAATTGAGGAACTTGATGATTTCTAGAGCTTCTTCAGGTTTCTTGCTAAGCTATTATTTTTTCTTCTATATTGCTTCTCTTGCTGATTTCAATAAATCTTTCTGCTCATAAATGACCTGTATGGATGGCCAAATATCATTCAATGCTTCAATGATATTGGACCATAACTGCTTCTTGAAATGTTCCATTGGTTCGTTCATTGTAAGTTATTTTTCCAACTTTTTCAATTGCTCATTCAATCTATTGGATTTTTGTTATTCATTCTTAGCATTTATTTGTGCAAGTTTCTTAGCATATTCAACATTTTTTAGGAGTTGGAAATGTGGGCTAAAGAACTGTCATCAATGTTTTTTGTTCTTGTAATCAAAGGCTAAAAGTATCTTGTTTTGAATGCTAGGAGTTTGCTTTAGATATTGAGAATATATTTCATTTTTATTTCTTTATTTTTGGCCTTGATTTCTTTATATCTTTCTTTATGTCCTTTTTCACTGCTTTCTTGATACACTTCTATACTCGTGTTGTTTCTCCAATTAACCGTATCTTTGAAGTAGTGGGTCGTTGTTCCTCTTCAATTATTGTAGGAGGTACATTATCTTTTTCTACAATTTCCGTGTCAATGACCTCTACCGTCTCCTTTTCTTTACCGCATGATTTAGCTTTAGTTTTTTGTTGTATCTTAGTTTGAATTTAATCTCTCGTTGTAGTCCGAGCCGTATAAGATCCTTCCTCGTTTTTCACACTTGCCTTCTTGGGATGGATTTTGTAAAATTTGACTAGTATAACTTTGCTTCTTTCACTTAGGGCTGTATTCTCTTCTAACCATTGGCATTGGTTTGAGAATTTCTCAATCTTTGGCTTATTTTCATGTATGTATGGAGTTAATTTACTTTTAACTCTCATTTTATCGATAACACCAAGGGGATCATAATACCAAAGAAAACTAGGATCGAATTTGAACTCCTCGCCTTTGCTTTTTCTACCTCGACCTCGTTTCTATATTAGTTAATGGTGAGGAATGGGCCAACCTCAAGTTCTTCAACTTGAACCGTGTTTTATTCTTTCATTAGGAAATCGACATAATCAATTTCTTAGAATCGCCTTATATGCTCTAGAGAAAATAACCTCATAGGGAGGTAGTTTACAAGGGATAAGGCTTGATCCATATACTTATTTTCAAGGTGATTTTGTACAAGTACCAATCACCCGTCCTATTATGCTCGCATAATTGAAAAACCTTCTTGATTTCATTGCTAATTCTGCGCTGCACACTGCTGTTTATCAAATTGACCAAGGGATGAATGAAAGAACCCATGAAATATGAATAGGTAAAATCATTTGAATCTTTTCTTATCATGGAAGTCCAAAATATGAAAGATTGTGGATTTCCTTCCACATCAAGATTTTGAAGGCTTATATTAAACTTCTCAGTCTGAAAATATAGGAACATGTGGAATAGGAATGAAGAATACCTAAAAACACCTTCAGAAGGCATTTTGACTAATTTCTCACGGATACTGTTAGCGATATGTTGGGGAAAGTTAAATATGATAGCAGGAGGTTGACCAGGTGCAAAAATAGACAACAAACCAAGCACTACAATATCAACATGTTCATCTATAAAATAGCCAAGGATGAAAGAAAACATGGAAATAATATGTCTTTTCCTTTAAGAGTAGAGGAGTATGGAGGATTCAACTTGGGAATTTCCACATAGGAAGGCATGAAGGTTTGAAAAATCTGAAATCTCTTGGGAAAATCAAGATCTAAGTAGAAATTAGTGAGGGCTTCAATAGGCAAAGGAACTTCATTTGGCCCAGGCTATATCTGAAGCATTTGGTTCATAGACTCTGCTGTAATGGTAAACAAAACTTCATTTTCAGGGTTCACAATGGCTCTTTGATGAGGAGAGTAGAATGATTGGCAGAGTCTGATTACTTCTGGGCATTGGTAAGTATGAGGAACAACATATTTTGTCAAGTTTGATTCCCAAATAAACACTTCATCAGCCTGATCAAGGGATTTTTCTTGGCTCCAGCAGTGGAGCTCAAGAAGGTTGAACTCAGTCACAGTATCAGTAATCTTGAAGTCTAAATCTACCAGGGGAATATGCTCTACATCTACAACAGGGGGTTGTAGAGGGTTGAGTGCTAGAATTTTTTTGGAATCCATAGATTTGTTTGATTTATCAATTTCAATAATTTCCCCTTAAAAACACCGATTTAGGCTTGTAGAAGCACCTTAGAAATTTATAACAGTTTGCAGAAGTACTAGGATAAAACATGGGTTCTATATTTTGTCTGTAAAGGAATAATTTTGATCAATTAACTGAAATTGTAATTTCTGTATCAAAAGAGAAACTTCAAGACCTTATAACTTCAACAAATGATATCTAGGGTTTACAGTGCACTTTCTATGATAAAAACAATCTTAGGTCATAATTTTATGAAAAAGGATATCTAAGTACTACAAAAAAGGGTTTGAAGGTCACAGAAGGATTTTTCAAGTCTACAGATGGCTTCAATTAATCAAAGTTTGTGTTTAGAAAATTTCAAGTCTTGAGAATCTGTGAGAAGATGCTCAGGGTTTACAGAATCAAAGAATTTATGAAGCAACAGGGTTCTCTTTAGGTACACATGCTTCTAAATAATTCAATTAACTGTAATACTCCTTTAGATTGATGAATAAGTTTGTTCTTTTGAAGAATACCTGAGAAAAATTAAAAATTTTTAGTGTAGGAGGGTTTCTGGTGTTGGAAAGCTTTCAGAAGCTTTTCTTGGTCTTTATAGGCACTCTGATGACTTCTGCACTGTTTGTAGCATTCAAATTGGTGAATTTCGTTTGGTTTAGGCTAAAAACAAAGTCAACAGTGTTTATCTTGGTATGGAACACTTCTACTATGTGAAAAAGATAACAGAAGAGTAAAATGAATGCATTTGGGTGGTTTATAAGCATTTTTCATTGAACAGTGAAGGTATTATATGGTGGTTGATTCAAACATGCTAGTGGTTTGGGGGTGGTGGAGGGAATAACCGCCAAGCCTTTTTCACATGGTTCAAAGGTGGTAAGCGGGATTAGAATGATCAGTGCGATCCAATGGGAATCCGACATGTAGAAGTGGGAGAAATTCCAAAACTGCGTTTATCGCAAGCTTTGGGTTTGTTTACCCACTGCATAATGAAATGCGCGACAAGGGTTTATCACCATCGGATTTGGTGGAGGTAGATCGAATGGAGCGGATCGTGCGATAGATATGCACGGTATGATGGTGTGGGGCCCAGGATTTCAATGCAGTGAGAGGTGAAATATGTAATTAAACTTAGGTTTAATAAATAGTTTTGGAGTGAAATATGATAGGCGTATATTAATGTTTTATTTAAAAAATGTAATGCAAATAAGTGTAACATTAGCATTGGTGGGGGTTATTTATAATGGGATCAAAATAATTAATATGATTTAATAATTTTAACCTATGGGATGGAGTGGGAATTTATATCACCTGGGGGAATAGAACATAGATTAAAATTAAAATATGGGTGGGAAAAAATATTTAAAGGAATTAATCTAAAACGGGCTAAAAGGTGAATACAGGAGTTAATATATAAATTAATGTGTTAGTAATGAAATGCGATGAGGGAGATGGAATACACCAAGCCTAGTATAAAGCATGATATATGGATAAATTTCATTGTTGTGGGTCCCGACATAATATTTTTGCATTTACACTTAGGATAAATTATTTTTTGGGTTTTTTGGGTATTTGGGGTAAAGGGGAATTAGTTAAAGGGTTTTTAACTTTTCTTAAGTAAAATGGGTTTTAAACTTAGGAAAAGAGGATTTTTGAAAAGGAAAATGGATGATAATGGGAAAAAGGAAAAATGAAGTGGAAAGAATGAAAATGGAGGGGATGAAGTATTTTTACAAGGGGATGATTTTTTGAAGGAAGTTAGTGACTGAAATGACCAATTTTCTGCTTATCTATGATTGTAAAAACTGCTTCTGCCTACCGATATGCTACCCTAACATTTTTTCTTCCTTTATATGGGTGCATTTGAACTTGCAAACCCTTATTCATTTTTATTTTTAAAACAACAAACTAACTAATTCTATACTTATTTATTCCAAGGGCTCAGATTAAGATGTTGAGCTCCTTATTTATTCTCTACCTAACTACTGATCTGCCAAGATTAAACTATTTAGCTAGATCTTTATTCTCTATCTAATAACATGAAATTTAAAACATGAGAGGTTAAGATTAAGTTGTTTAACCTTCATGGATTGTGGCATTATAACAATCCGCACACAATATTTGTGTTGCAGAAAAAGTAAATAGTAGTGGCATTTTGATTTGCATCAATTTCATATTTTATTTTTATCTCTTTTTTGTTTGGGGTTCATTTTCTATTCTTTTTGATATTTTTCTTTTAAGTCCTTTGATTTTACTTTTAGGACTTTTACCCTTTTTATATTTTTATTTTATTTTTCTGATATGGGAAAAATGATTTGCAGAAAGCAAAGTATGTACATATTACAAGATTAATCAAAGTCAATTCAAAAATTATGAATCCTATTATTATAGGACCCTAACAGCTCGAAGGCCTATTTATTATTGAGGAACAATGGAAAAACCTAAACATCCAATAACCTAACCCTAGGAGATGAAATGCCAAAAATATGGGCCCCATTTGGGTAAATTGGTACATCAACTTCTCGAGGACGTAAATTTGGCATATGATCCCTGTTGGATGCGCAAAATACCTCATTAGAAATATATATATGAGGAATACAGATTTTGATTTGATAAATATTGGTCAAAAACCCATTTTTCTCCCGATTTTCCCAAAAAACCTCGTTCAGGGCCTCAAAACGGCTCTGGAAGTTTAGGACATGAAAAACTGCTAAAAATAGTAAGTTGTGCCACAATAAAGGAAACTAAAAAACTGAAAGAAACAATGGTGGGGGTCCAAGTGGAATAGGTGGGTGGCCACCAATATCTACCTAGAGCATTCCTCCCCCTCAGGAAGAAATGGTCCGCATTGTGTTGAGTTCCTCCATGAGATGATGAAAATTCTGCTGAACTTGGTCCCTGGTGAGCCACTTGCCCTGGTGAAGTAGTTGGCAACTCGATATAGTTGAATGCTCTACTGGCGGGTGTTCTTGATCTGTGTGTCCACGATCCGATCAGTTGTGGCTTGTTCCATGCAGTCTGGGTTAACTCTATTGGTGTGAGTTGTTCTACCATGTCGGATGTGTCTAGTAGAGGTAGAAAGCGGGGCCAAAGGCGACCCACATTGAACACTGGGTGCAGACCAAGGAATGGTGGAATATTTAGCTCGAAGGCATTGTTCCCTAAAACCTTGGTGATGGTGTACGACCCATATTAGAGCAGACGAATCTTGTGGTAGTGTGCAACAAGGCGCTTCTTCTGAAAATGTAGCCTCACTCTGTCGCCCACTTAGAAGTTGTGTGGCACCTAATGTTGATCATGTCTCTGCTTATACTTAGCATTAAATTTCTGCAAGATGTTGTGAACATGCTGGATGCATTCAATAAATCCAATTTCTTTATTAGCCTCAGACAGTACATGTGTGGATTATGTCTGTGTGGTTGCATGAGGTATGGCAACATCAAGTAGTGGCGCGCCTAGGGTCATATCAATGAAGTACTTGACCTGACAGTGTAGAGGAACCTTTGTGGGTGAGGAGAAAATATCCTTGTATTCCTCCATGTCTTGTCCATTTTCCACTGCTGCGCAGAGGAGCCCTGTTTGGAGGTTGCAACCACAATATTCTTCTTGTCCTGTGGGTGAATCGTAATGGAAGAAAAATTCCTGGTTTGTGAAATAATCTTACTGCATTGCTTTGCAATACTCAAATAGATGGAAGAAGGTGCTACTACCTCCGATATCCTGTACAACTTATTTCCCAAAGTAATAATAACATAAATATGCCTAGACTCACACATAGCATGTCGCTTCCACAAGTATGGTTGTCCTAATACTACATCATACACATCAAGAGCATAAAAATAACATAGTACCTCATCTATGAATGGCTTAATGCTATACAGAAGGAGACACTTCTAGTGGAGGTGGAGATATATTCCTTAGTGAAGCCAACCAATGGTATACGACTGCATATGTGTTGTGGTTGGTAGGTCGAGTTGCTTCACGACCTCTACTGAAATAAGGTTCTTTTGGCTTCTGCTATCGACAAGGAATTTTAGTGGAGAACCCTTCACCCACATCTGGGAATAAAAGAGTTGCTCCCCCTCCTCTAGATCCTCGGGCTCCTCCCTTTCGACCTTGGTGGTGGAAACGATGGCATTGGGTTCCACATCAATGATTTGGTTCCCTTTGTTGGTTATGTGTTACATCCTTTGCATTAATAGTCACACGCATAGGGGGGGGGGGGGTAACCCCCCCTATCCAGGGTTTGCAAGGGGTGGGTAGCCCACTGCACGGGGTCCCGGTTAGTGCCCTGGGAAAAAAAAATTGGACCCTATTTTCGGTAGCCGGACCCACCTATGGTTTTTTACATGGGTTTGCACATGGTTTTGGGGCATGATGGTTTTCAACCCCTGGTATTTTGTAGATCTAGTCAAGGGAAATATTGTTATGTTCTAATCCAAGGTTAATGGATTGGGGTTTATGAATGCTTCGGCATGTATATATATCTGTTGTAACACTAAAAGGAATATAATGAAAAATCAAGAAGTTAGTCCCCATTTGGGATCTAGGGGAGAAATATATGTGTATATCTGTTTTATGCTCTCACTATTTTTTATTTTCTGTTTTTAAGAATTCGTTTGCAGATAATTTATGTACAGGGTTAAAACCTACATTTGGTATCATAGTTGTTTCGACTTCAAGGGGATGCCTTTGCAACCGAGGGGTTTTTGGCATGGACGTGTGGTATACCCTGTTCAGTGGGAGATTTGTGGGATCGATTCTTGTGATGAAAGAAGATGTCAAGCAATGGAAAGATAGAGATCGAGAAATTTAATAGTTAGAGTTTTGAGTTGTGGAAGCTCAATATGGAGGATTTACCGATGGATAAATATTAGTGGATCATGGTAGATCCTGGTACTAAAGCAACAACATCATCAGGTGAAGGCTGGCCGAAGTTGGATTGGAAGGCAAAGAGCACAACACAGTTTTGTATCTTAGATTTGGTATTGTTGAATGTATTTGGGGAAGCTATTACAAAGACTTTGTGGGTTAAGTTAGGGACTTTGTACCAATCTAAGTCTCTGGTGAATAAAGTTTTCTTGCAGAAAAAGCTATATAACCTGAGGATGAAGGATGGAGACTCAGTGACAAAGTATCTGAACGCCTTCAATATTGTGGTAAGTCAATTGTCATCTGTTGATATTAAAATTTCAAATGAAGATAAGTGCATCAGTTTGTTGTGTTCTCTACCAGATCCGTGGGTTAGTCTGGTTATTGCAATAGGTAGCAATAAAAATACTTTAAATGTTGATGAAATTGTCTCAGCCTTGTTATTGGAGGAAATGAGATAGAGAAATATGGAGGGCCAAAATGGGGATGCCTTATCTGTATGAGGAAGGTTCTAGAAAAGAAAAAAAAAAAAATCTTGAGTGGGAGATCTAAATTTAGAGGGATATCTAAATATCTAGGAAATCTTGTAAAGGTGTACTGGAAATGCAAAAAGGAAGGGCACTTCAAAAAGGACTGCAGATCTAAAGCTCCTGAGAAAGGAAAGAGATTTCATGATGTTTCTTCTCTAGAGGAAAAAACCACCTTAGATGAAGGTCGGGATGTGTGTTTGGCTTCTTCTTCAAATACACATGTAGATCATGAGGCATGGTTGATTGACCCAGTTGTCTTCCTTCCTCCCCATAGGGAGTGGTTTTGCGAAGTATGAGGTATGATGGTGGTGATGTGTTCTTGGGGGAATAAATTAGGCGATACGCGGGAGGTGGAAAATGGCGAA
>CM076577.1:1270419761-1270617067 GCA_034641835.2 Pinus albicaulis
CTAAGGCGTGGATATCTCTCTTCTTCTATTTTTGGAGCTGGTTACACAACAATACCTCGTACCTGAAGCGTAACCAGAAGACCGACTCTTATGTTGTGGTAAAGCTTGGTAGCTTGGTAACCAGGTCAGTATCACAGCACAACATCAGCGTAAATTGGGGGTGAATGCCCTTTCAAAAACCTGCAACTTAATAAACGTAAGGTTAAGCTTGGTAGCTCGGTAACCAGTTTAGTATCACAGCACAGCGCCCTTCCAAAACCCTGCAACGTAGTAAATCTGGGGCGAACACCCTTCCAAAACCCTGCAACTTAGTAAATCGGGGTGAATACAACACAAAACCATCCAAACGAGTAAATCGACAGGCGAATTTAGCATTTCAGGTTTTATCCGCCATTATTTTTTGGGGCTAAAACATAATAATTAATTATTTTTAAAATAATTTTGGGGCTAATTATACAAAACTATACAAAAAAAATTTATATAAAAAATTCGCCCCTTCAAAATCTAAAACCCCTTAAATTTCGCCCTTGGGCTAAAATTCGCCCCTAAAACTATCCCTGGTAGATCATGAGGCATGGTTGATTGACTCAGGTGCATCCTTTCACTTCACTCCCCATAGGGAGTGGTTTTGTGAGTATGAGAATTATGATGGTGGTGATGTATTCCTAGGGGAAGATAGGAAGGCCAGAATCGTCAGACGTGGAAAAGTAAAGATGAAGCTACAATGTGGAAGGATTAGAACACTTCATGGTGTTATGCATATTCCTGCATTAGCTATAAATCTGATTTCTGTAAGCAAGATGGATGATGTTTGTGTAAAAAAAGTGTTTGAGAAATATACCTGCAAGATGGTTTGGGGAGCACTGGTATTAATGTGGGGAGTTTGGATTTGAACTCTGTACAAGCATCAAGGTAGCACCGTTATTGATGGATGCAACAGTTCTGTGGTTCCTGAAAATGGAGCGGAAATCCTAGCAGTCTTTGGAGAAAAGACCATGCTATAGCATCAAAGGCTTGGAGAGAAGGGCCTTCGGATATTGCATGGTAGTGGTATTGCATAAGGTATGTCTATTTTCTCTCTGGATTTCGTTTTCTATGAACATTGTGTATATTGGAAGCAGAATCAGGTGAGTTTTCCTTCTAGTGCTAGGAGGGCGAACAAGATATTAGATCTTGTGCACAGTGATGTGTTTGGACCTGTGTCGGTTCCATCACTGGGAAATTCTATGTACTATGTTTCATTCATAGATGGCTTCTCAAGGAAATCATGGATATATTTCTCGAGGAAGAAATATGAAGTCTTTGATAGATTTAAATAATTTAAGGCTCTGATGGAAATCCAAACATAGAAGAAGATAAAGGTGTTATGGACAGATAATGGTGGAGAGTTCTGCAAGAAGGAATTTGAAGAGTTTTGTAAGAATTTTGGTATAGCACGACATAATAATACTCCATACACAACTTAGCAAAATGGAGTTTTAGAAAGAATGAACAAAATGTTGATATAAAAGGCAAGCAACATGCTCACTGGTACCGGGTTAAGACAGGAATTCCGGGTAGAGGCAATGGAGACTGCATGTTAGGGTTAACATATCACCTTCATTAGCGTTGCAGGATAAGACTCCACATGAGGTATGGACTTGTAAGAAACCCTCTCTTTCACATCTGAGGGTATTTCTATGTGATGCATATGTACATGCTCCAAAGGAGAAAATGACCAAGTTGAATAATAGTTATGAAAGGTGCATCTTTATTGGGTATAAGGATGGTTTAAAAGGTTACAAGCTTTGGAACCTAGAAACAAGGAAGGTTGTGTACAACTAAGATGTGGTGTTTAGAGAGGTGAAATATGTTGTTAAACATGAGATACTACCAAAGGAACCTGAGAATATATATTTTGAGCTAAAGGAGGATGAATCAAACTCTACAATAGAACAAGATTTAGAAGAGGAAGAGCCACAAACTCTAGTTGTGAGAAGATCAGTTCGGGAAATAAGGCAGCCAGAAAGGTATAGTCCATTTCCTTCTTGTTCAAATTTTGATTTAACTATCACTAATGATGATCCCATAAATTTCAGGGGGAATTGGATTCAGAGGATGGAAAACTCTGGAAGGAGGCCATGGTTGATGAAATTACATCCTTGCACAAAAATCATGCATGGGATATGGTGGAGTTGCCAAATGGAAGGAAGCCCATTGGGAGAAAATGGGTGTTTAAGAAGAAGATGAATGTAGAAGGCAAGGTTGAGAAATACAAATATTGGTTGGTAGAAAAAGGTTATTCCCAAGTGTCGGGAATAATTTTAGGTGATATTTTTTCTCCTATTTCCAAGGTTACTTCTATTAGATTACTTTTATCTATTGCTGCTGCATTTGATCTTGAGGCAGAACAGGTGGATGTGAATACAACATTTCTTCACAGGGATATGGAAGAGGAGATACACATGAAGAAAATTGAAGGCTTTGCAGTGAAGGGAAATAAAGAACTAGTATGTGTTGGAATGTATTAATCAATGTTAAACGAATAAGATGGTACACATAAATTATCAATCCAGGGACGTCTTTTATTTCAATGACAGTTGCACTATTTGTGCCAATACATCAAACCAGAAGAAAACAAAAATAAAGAGAAATCGTTACTGAATCAATTTATGAAAGAAATCACTTATGTAGGAATAAAAACAATCTACAGAAACGTAATCATGCCTCAATTAAATGTATCACAACAATAACACCAACTGGTATTTCTAATCACATATATTTAACAACACAATAATATCGAAATTGAAGCAGATCTAGTCATAGCCATAACAGTAACAACAATACTTCCACCAATATGTAAAGAAAATAAGAAATATAGTACAACTACCTTAACCGATGTAGTCCATGCTAAAGAGGAGGGCCCTTCCTCCCTAGCAGGGCATAGGAAGAGATAGAAACTTAAATGGAAACTAAACCAGGAAACACATGTAACAACAACAATGTGATATATTTGTATTAATGTGACCAAAATTACAGAGCCAAAAGTAATACTGTTCTCTGCTAACCCTTTGACTTCTAGGGTCGAGAGTTATATAATGGTTACATGTTCAAAAAAACGAGGAACAGATCAGTCATGAGAATATTAAGATTCTCATGCTGATCAAAATAAGATCATACATATAGTTACAACAACTTCTGAATAAAAATTATGATTGGAAGAATATAGATTACAATCAAAACTGCCCAAAAGCTGTCATCCTAAAATAAAATATGCAATGACTTCTACAACTCTCTATGGAGAATGAAAACTATAGTGTGACATCAATTGCGGACAGGTAGGCATCCAGAAGTTGACAATGTCCAGTCAACAGTACAACTGTAACAACAATTTATATAGCGGTTCTGTAATAGCACCATGATGTAACAACATCATGGTGTAACAACTCACTGTAACAACAAAATTTCACTGCTTCTGTACACCTCATGCTCTAGATATTTTGTGCTAAGAAAAATATCTGGAAGGACAACAAAAGACCAGAGAACTTCTTCCAACATTTATCTCTGTTATCATAGAAAAAAAGAAACAATACATCATAATAATTGATGAAACGACAAGATAATGAAAATAAGGTAAAACAACACTATTTAAGATAGAAAAGCAGAAAAAGAGGCAAAGATAGTTCCAATGATTTTATTCACAAAGTAATAATGGGGGAAACAGATGTATGAAATAAGTACAAAACTGGCACACAACATCTCCCACAATTGAAGCACTTGCTTGTCCTCATGTAAAATCTCATCTCCCATGAGAATATCTCCGGTGCAGGTCAGTAAGGTCATAAGCGTCAGACGTGTCTTCATCTAGAAACCTGTACCCTTGAGTAGCCATCAGCTGTCGTACCCAAGATTCTCATTCATACCTGCTCAATTCATTATGAATATGGCAATCCTCTATTGGTATCCAAATCAAAGGAAATTTAAATCTTAGCCCAAGCCAAGAAGCGCCAAGGGTATGTATTATCTAGGCATATGTTGGCACATGTGTAACAGCTACCACAAAGTTATGAAATGCAAATGGGTCCCCTTCCAACAGCTCAACACTGCTGGCTTTTGTACGATTCATACACCCAGTTAGGGCTTGACTCTTCATTAATCCAATCTGATTAAGGGAAAAGTTCACAACCCTCCTTCTGTAAGTGGTAGCAAGTTCCCTTATCACAGGAGTGCTCAGAATCCTTCTAAATTCCCGCCTTAACTTGGTGGCCCGTCCTGGTTCTCCCAAGATCCATAATTTTGTCTTTCCTTCATTGGAATCCATAGATTTGGTGGACAGATTCCACTCAATATGATTCCTTATAAATGACATAAAGGATCATAACTGCTAATTCCCCATGTAGGAGAATATAGTTACCACCATTTTCATACTCGCGTGCTCACAAATGATATTATGCAAAAATAACTCATACAACAGGCTTTGTTCGTCAAAATCAGAAGCACGAAAGATGTTAGTCATCAGTAATTTTTTCCTTGGTGATGACTAAATGATTACCCCAAGATTTCTAGAAACAAATTTTGTAGAACATTGTGAGTTCTATAAATCTCACTGCCTTCATTATCCTCAAGGTAGAATTTTCACTTTTTTGTTAACCTATCTAGTCATGATTGACCCACTACTCCCGGAAGACCCATCAAGGGCTCAAACCATTCATTTTTAAACCTAACTTATCTTCTTGGCTCAAAACCTCTGTTTTCGCTTACCTACACAATTCCCCACCACCACCTAAGCCTGCCAAATAGAGCATCTTTGTTGTGCCTCCTTTAGAAACTCTAAAAAACTGAGTGTCTCTGCAGAGCCTTTAGATAGTCAAATATGTGTGTTGCATCTTAGGCCCACAAATACACAAAGCTTGTCATGGATCCTATCTTACACGTGTAAGCCCTAAGTCTAGATCCGAGCCCAAAAACCAAGTCCAAGAAGGCCTCCACCAGATCACCTAGGGTTTCACAAAGTCAGAGGATGGATTTGGTGCCCTACAGATTCTGTTTCTTCTTCTATATAAAGGGAATACATTCAAAAGAAGGGGACAAGTCACTTTGTCCTAGATTCACCAAAGAGATCAGTCAAGGAACTTTTTATGCCTAGAGACATGAATCTTGCAAGGAGACAATTTCTCTTTGCTCACATCTCTGCAAGAGTGGTCAAAAGGACATCAGGTTAGAAAAAAGGCAAGGTAATGGAATAAAAAGTCTCCTTCATAAACAACAGAGGGGATGTCAAAGGGACCTCCAAAAGCAGACTCTTTTTTCAGCACCTAAACATACAAAGGATAAACTATCACCTCCAAACCTTTCTACAAAAATACCTTGAAGAGTAATTTGAAGCAGAGATAGAAAAAAAGGAAGTACATTTGAAAGAGTTCATAAAGCCATTTTTGATAAAAGACATAGTAAACTTAAGACAAACAGAAACACCATGAGTTTATGGTAAATTAGTAAAAATACGGATCATCAAAGGTCCTGTGTTTAAGGAGAAAATGGGTGTTTTTATTAGTCACAAAACAATGGTGACAAACAAGAAAATCACCACAAACACCACAAAGGCAGAAGTCACCTCCCCAAGGTTACTTCCAAGGATAGAATTAGGTAATTTGCACTGAAGGAAAGGGATAAAGAGTATCAGTATGCAGACTCTCATCTCACCAAAGAGGCAAAAATAGAGTTTTTACCTTAAAATCAAAATGGGACATAATTCATTAACAGAAATGGCTTAAGAAGAATTTTGCCTGTGATTTACATCTCGGATGAAGACCCCCAACAAGGGCATCCTTGTCAAAGGATTGTCCTGCAAAAAGATGATAAAAGTGTGAGTAAACATTTTGCAAAAACTATGCCAAAAAGTGTTCCACACAGTGAAATGTCAATAAAAAGACACATGCAAGAATAGAGGGAAACATGAACTTTACAAAAGTGGGTTTTCCCTTTTACTTTATTTTTAAAAAGGCTAGAAAGGGCCCCTTCTAATTTCCCCCCCCGCACCATTTTCCACTTTGCAAGAAAGAAGAAACCATTGGAGGAGAGTTGTAGTGTTTTTCGGGAAAAACTGTGAGAGTTTACCGGCGCTACGCCCCTAGCCTCTAGCGCTATGCACAGAGGCGAGTTGGGCAGTGTAAAATTACATTGCGCTATGTGCTCGTAGATCGGCACTACGCGCCTGGTTGGTGCTATTCTCAGGCCCAGAAAACTCAACGGGCGCCCGAGAGACCACCCATTTCGCCCAGCGCTGCTCTCCGATAGCCTGACCGGCCCGGCGCTGAGCACCGATGCTGCGCTCCTCGCAGCATTCTCCAGATTTTGCCAAAGACCTTCAAAAATCAAATTTTCAGCCTTTAAACTTCTGCAAGCTAAATACAAGGTTGGTAAAACCCTTTTCGTCCTCCCAAGCATTATTTGCCTAAAATCAAAGAGGTCATCCATAGTAAAAGTTTGACCAAACCCTAGACTATGCAAAAAACAATTTTTATGTCTTTAAGCTAGGGTTTGTAAGAAAATTTGGTTTTGAGTGCAAAGAGTGGGTTGAGTAACTATAAGGCTGACCTCCACCACCAAGTTCAAGCTTTGAAAGTTGTTTTAACCTTATCTTTCCTTTTACAAAGAGTTGACCTACACCACTTGTTTTACTCCAAAAAAAAAAAAACCCTCAAGAAAGGCCCAAGGTTTCTACTGTTGTTTTGGACCAGCCATCATGCCAGAGAGAGACAGTCACACCAGTGGTGGTTAGAGTCACACTCCCACCAAGCCAAAACATCATGGAGGAAAAGCTAAAAAATTTGAGCCCCTAGACACCACTCCAATCACTTCCTCTCCTATGATCCTTTCATGCTTCCAAGATGCAAGGTGCTACAAATTTTGTGAGAAGGTCAAGTCATCCAACCTTGACTAGATTATTTTCCTGTAGCCTACAAAACCACCAAGTTAATCTAGAAGGGGTCCAATTTGAGCTTTCATCTGAAATTATTTCCAAGGCAACATGTATACCATACATTGGTGAGTTTTGGTTCAAACAAAAGAAGTTGGATTTGGGTTATTATGGGCCTTATTTGAAACCCACCTATCAGCAAAATTGTAAGGCTATTTTCCCCTTTTCTCATTTTCTAGAGAGGTATGCAGCATTAATGAGGCATATTATCAGTTTTTTCACATGTGAGGGAAGATACTCCTGGCTCTACTCATATCATATCAGGTTGCTGATGCATTTTACCGAAGTCAAGATGATGAACCTACCTTATTACCTTTTCTGGAGTATTGATAAAATGGCCTCTGCTGCCAAGAGGAAAAGCTATGACCACCAAATGCCAAGCCACTTTCACCACTCTTTGATCAAGATGATCATCCTCTATAAGCTAGAGCGGCAAGGAATTTCATGGGAAACCTTCATCTCACATGATGTGTTTTCTGATCCCCGGGCCTTCATCGAGCAGAGCTTGCCTTCCACTTCACAGCCATCTACCTCCACTCATCCATCATCTTCCCATATACCTTCTCCACAAAGAGTTTCACCTCTGGTTTCTTCCCCTAATTTTCCAAGTGAAGGGGCTGACAATATCCCTAGTGAAGAACAAATGGGTGGTAGCAGTCAAGAGGAAACTGAGACTGATAATAATGGCCATGAAGAAAGCAGTGGTGGCCCTGAAGAAAGCAGCCATGATCATGAAGAAAGCAGTGATGATCATGAGGAAAGAATTGAAGAAGAAGATGATGTAAATGAAGAAGAAAATGAAGGAGAGGAAGGTGGCCAAGAAGAAAGTAGCAATGGCCAAGAGCAGCAAGATGATGAAGGAGAAAACAAAGATGAAACTATTAATGGCAGCCATAAAGATAACATCAGTGAAAGCAGCCACAAGGATGAAAGTAGTGAACATGATGATGAGGAAGAGGATAACAATGATGAGGAAGAGGAAAACAGTGAAGAATAAGACAATGAAGAGGGAGAACAACCTGATGAGGAAGACAACTATCTAAGTGCCCAAGACAGTCCAAGAAAGAGTCATGACAGCTATCACGACTGTCTTGAAAAAAATCAGTCCATAGAAGACAAAGAGAATCAAAGTGAGGAAGGTATAGAAAATGTAGAGCAGATTGAAGGACAAAATGATGACAACACTGCCTTTGAGACTCCCATTATTGCCCCTCTCTCATGCACTTATCACAGAGGGAAAAGAGATGTGTTTGCTACCTATAAAAGGCAAAGGGCCATCTCCTCACAAAATACCAAAGCATTGGAAAAAGGAAAAGAAAAAATGAAGAGTTTTGAGAAAAAGACACTAGTCAGGAGGAGAAAAAGGATAAAAAAGGCTTCTCAAGGGCCTCTCTTTGTTGATCTAGACAGTGATAATGAGGACCAAGAGATGAGTACTAAGTTGCTCCTCTTAGAGAAAGATGCCCAACTTCAAGAATTGGAAAAATATTTTGAAATGGCACAAAGAATTATTTACTACTACAAGCAAGAACACAAGCATTTCAAAGAGGTGAAGAGGGGCCTTGCCTTGCAGAAGAAAATGGTCAAACATTATGCAAGGAAGAGCATGCTTGCTAATGCCAAATTGAAGCAAGCCCTCATAGATCTAGAAGAGCTAAAAAGGCCCACAGTGCATGACAACCTTGGGATCTTGGCTGATGCTTTTTAGCAGGTGTCTAAATCCCCTTGAGGGGTATACACACCAATTTTGAAGAAAATCTGGAAACTTTTTGTTTTTTCCAAATTTGGGCCCCTAGGAGTGCATCACCCTAGGCGCTATGCTATTTTTTGGGGCATTAGAAGCTGCTAAAGTTTAACTTTTTTTGTTTTTCATGTCATCATCAGTATACCCACAAAATTTCAGGTCAATTGGAGCATTTTCGCCCCCTCAAAAGGTCAAAAAACATCTCAAAAATGACCTTTCTACCTCCTTTTTAGGCTTGGTGCTGCACAAAGCAGTAATGGGAGGTTGGATTTTTGAGCAGGTAAATGGCATCCATATAGCTCAACGCAAGTATTTCTGGAAATTAGACTCTTCAAGCTTTCCAACGAGCCATCACGGGGTCAAATCCCATGCCGGGAAGGGGTCCAAAACTCAGCTGCGACATACCCCATTTTCTGCTGATATGGCGCTATGCACATAGACAACTTTTGGCCAAAAAGTCAACAAAACACACAAATTAATGGAAAATTGGTTTTTTTATTATTTTCTTGGACAAATCACTCTTGATTTTATTGGGGAGTTATGTTTTTATGTTTTTCATTTATTTCCTTATCTATTGTGTGTCTTGGGCCTTGCATGGTCATTAAGCACATTTATGACATTTATGGCTAAATCAGGGTTTCTGGAAGCCTCTTAGGGTTTCCACCTCCTCATTTGCTCCATAAATAGAACATGAGGGTATTATGTATTTTTTTGGATTTCGATGAATTATGCTGAAGAAAATACATAGTCTCTTGGAGTTTTTTATGGATATTTGATGTCTTGGAGCTCATGCATGCCCTCGTTTGCTTGTTGATGGAGAGAGACTGTTTGCAGGATCCATAAGCTTGGTTGATGGTGAAGTGTTTCTTATGTTCATGTCTTCTAGTTTTCCATTATGTTTTCCATCTTGCTATGTTGTAGTAGGACAAAAAATTTAGATTAAGAAATGTTTCCTGATGGCACCTTACTTTTGTTTGTCCTTCACTGCCTCAATATTTTCTTCTGCTGAGATATATTATGGAATCCATCTCTTACTCTCTAAGAAGTTCTTATCTTGTTCATTTATTGAATGGTTTATATCAGTTAGTGTCAAGTATGATTTATGGCTAGCCTTGCATATTGTTTCTACTGAAATACTCTATTTTGGAATTAACTCTTTAAAGCATCTTTGCCTAGGTTTACCAAAGAAGTTTGTTTGAATCATGCTCTTTTCCTTTACTAGATAAATTTGTTTCAAAGAACCTTCACAGCTGTAACTTTAGATGTTCAGAGTTTTCTCTTCTTATATGGTTATAAATACTTGTGCATCTTAAATGTTTTTCTTCTCTTGATAATGAAATCTATGAAAGTTAAATAAGTTTCTTGCCTTTCTATAATTTCATTTGAATGTTTGTCTTAGATAATCATTTGTTTTTGGTTTGAAATCAAAAGGATTAGGTTTCACTTATGCCTTGATTATCTTTCCATACTTATGATTTTCTAACTCTCTTAGTCTAAAAAGTTATTAAGGATTCAGTTCTGCCCTTCACTAGCTTTTATTCTCAAGTTTAATGTTCATCTCATCATCCACCACAACCTCAAAGACCTACCAACCAAGTTAAAATTTCCCTGCAAATGCTCTTGAAACTCATCATGACTTTCTTAGACTCCATTGCCCAATGACTTAACAATCTTCCATGTTTTCTATCTAAATCCATCCGAGCATCACACCCAACAAAAAATAATCAAAATACCCTGCACTTAACATCTAGCCTAAAATTAACCCTAATCAGCAAACAAGTTCACACCTTTGCACCTACTAGAGAGATCCCTCTCCGAATACAGGAAGGCTAGTTCCTTGGATTCCAAAGCTTGGTTTGATGTTACCCCTGTCCATTTGTATCTCAATCAATATAGCAAATTACGGGGAGCCAACAAAATACATCTAAAAATGTGCGAGTGGAAGAACCCAGATAGGGCTTGTTCTCCATGACGGTTTTTAACTGAAACAGGTAATAGCGTTCCCATAGTAAAATGAGGTAATATGGGGAAGGTTTCCTACACCACAACAAATTTAGGGCAAGCTCATGGAGTTTTTTCTTATCCATAGTTAGATCTTGAACCTGCTGCTGCAACAACAACAACTGTTCCTTCTGCTTCTTTATAGCTTCCTTCTGCTTACACTCTTCCAAAGATTTCTTCAACTCTTCTTTCATCCATTTTTCATATAAAGAAATTATCTCCTTTTGATGTTATTTCAACGAGATCACCCCCTCCCAAAGGGAGATCGCTTCCTATTTCCACTTCTGCAATTCGAAAATAAACAAAATTTTCTCAGAACTCCATCCCGTGACGGGACCCGATATTCCTCTGCACTCATCATCAACATCAATAGTGGGTGTAACAACCTCCGTTGGATGGGTCTGCTCCACCTCTACTACTAGTTCTTGTGTAACAACAGCTTCATCAGTGGGTTCTTGTGTGTCAGACCCTTCATTTTCGCCTATTCTAGCCTCTGTGCTCACTATTCGTTCTTATGTAACAATAGTCGCCTCCATATGTTCTTGTGTATCGGCCTATAGATCAATTAATACGGAGGCTATTCTTTATCTGTTGGTTAATTTGTGACAGTAGCATCATTAGCAGATTCTTGTGGGATAACCTCCCGAAGTTCTATTTATGTTTCCATTGGGCTGGTGTTTTCCCCACAGATCTTATACCTTGTTGTTGTTAGTCCTTGAGAAAATGTTGCGCATATGGATACTAAAATTTCCTTCCCCTCAGCTAATCTTCGTTTCAACTTTTCATTTTCCTTTTTAAAATTTTCAAGTTCTAAAAGTAGAACATGAGTTTCTTCCTTACCTGACGAGGAGGGTTCTCTTTCTTCTTCTTCTGATCCTTCTGCTTCTTTCTACTTTTAAGCTGTGGGCAATGGCTCTATTGGCAAGCTAACTTTCACCCTATTTTTTGGCTATCTATCCCCAATTGGCTCATCAGTGGGTTCTTTTCCAATTCTGACCCTCACAGGTTGAGTCTGTACTTCATCTTCTACATGACTTCTTTCCGAAGTCACGACTTGTTTTGTCTGGCTTTTCCTAGACCTTTTTCATTTAAATTCTTTCCATCTCCTTCCTTGTTGACTTAGGGCATCCAACACGATCAATTTAATAAGTCCATGATTGGTCACGCATGCTTCAGGATGTGTTGTTGTCTTCACCACCGCTGCCATATGCTTAATGTTTCCCAATAGGAAAAATGGGAGGTTGATATTTTGCTGGTGCCAATGATGATTAAGTAGAGAGAAGTGGTAATTGAAGATGATTATGGATCTTCCCTCGCAATTAATGTACTTGATTAAACCCAGGGCAACATCTTCCCATGGCTGGGGGAGTGATAATATGTCAACTCCTTTTCCCTTCTTTTCTAGCCTTTTCTCTCGTTCAATAAAATATTCCTTCAAAGAAGGGTCATTAATTTTCATGTTGAACCATCTCCATCCTTCTGTTGGCAATCTGGTCACTTGGGCAATCACTTCTTCTGTCACTTCAATTTGCAGGCCCCTAACTTGGATTTGGTGGTTATTCAAATCCTGAGCAAATTTGATTGCACTAACCTCGTCCGAGCCTTCCAATTTATGAAAATATTCAATCCACCCGATGTCCCTAAACACCTGATAAGCTTCCGGAAAGTTCTGCAAATTTTCCATGGAGTCTGAATCGTGTCTTATTTCTTCTCCCATTGTTTTGTTATTCTGAATCACTCCTTAAGCTCAACCAATCATAGTATCATTGCATTGCTTGTTTCCTCTCGACACCCTGCTCTGCTTATCCTGGATGAAGAGTTTCAGACGAGGATGAAAGACTTCAGCTAAGGAAGGTGATGGTAGGTGAAAGGATTTGAAAATTACCAAAAATCGTACTTCACACATTTCTACATAAATGTTTAATTATGGAAAATACTGGGCTTTAAGTAAAAATTCATTTTCTAGCCGGATTTGGTCATAATTGGATATCGTGCTATTTAATTTTATGCATGCAGGGTTAATAGCGGTTTCATGACTATGGATTTATTACAATGATTACGAGATTTATCCACCCCTGCTTTAATGGTGATGTCCACCCACGACCATCAAGGGAATATCATCACTTGCCATTAATCACCGAACTATTAAATGATGACGTTACCTTTTTGAATGACGTACGTGAAAAAATGTGGAGGAGGAATTTGAATTGATGACGTAACTGCTTCCAGTGATCGTGGTGGTCATGCTTGACTATTGTAATTATTGTTGCATGCGACGAAATAAGAAACATTGTTCATGGTCGTTGGTTGTTACATGTGTAACAACCAAGACAACCTTTGTGTTATTATTCAGAAAACATGATGATTAGGAAAAATAGATACAGAAAATAAAAAAATAAGTAACATCATCTTGTAAAATATATCGGTAAGGAAGGATGATTTTTTGGAAAAGGGGAAAAAACTGGGCGTAACAGCCACCATAGAAGTGGTTTTCAACTGTTACAAATTGTCTGACTGCGCCCCGAAAAGAGGTTTTCACAATCATATATATATATATATATATATATATATATTAAACAGGTGTAAAAGCCGCCATAAGAGTGGTTTTCAGCTGCTACACTTATTGGATTTTCAATTTCAGGCTGCACAGGGGAACCTTCCCCTGCTACTGTAACATAAAGATCAGAGTCCATGAAAATGTTAACAAATGATTCCTTCGAAGTAGGTTGATGATATAACCTCAGATGGTGCCCATTAACCAATAACGATGTCTTTGCACTATCAATGGTAACCAATTGTATAGTCCCATTTTCGAAGACCGTATCTACTTTGTAAAGACCTAGCTATCTGGTGCAGATAATGCCTTTGAAGTACTTTAATCTTGAATCATACAAGAGAGCCCAATCTACTTTCTAAAATTTCTTCTTCTTAATGAACCTGTCATGCCATATATCTCTTTGCTGCTGAATGATCTCTGTATGCTGAATTGTAGCCAATTGTTTCTCTTCCAACTCATTGAGCTGGTCTAATCTTTGTCTTTGCACTGTGCTTAAATCCAAATTGACCTGCAATGTTGTTCTCAATGTCTTTATTTTGAACTATATGGGGAATAAATTATTCTTACCATACACCAATTCATATGGTGAGAAGTTTGTAGTATTCCTCCATGTTGTTTTGTAAGCCCACAACACCTCTGAAATTTTTTCGGCCCAATTTCTTCAGTGGCTGGCTACTATCTTTGTTAAGATTCCCTCAATGAATTTATTGGTGCTCTCCACTTCACTATTTTCTTGTGGGTGATAAGGTAAAGTGACCCTATGATGAATTCCATACTTCTCAACCAACTTCTGGATCAAATGAGATGTGAAATGAGGCCCTCCATCCGTCACTATCTCCCTGGGTTTCCCGAAGCAAACAAAAATATATTCAAACAGGAAGTTTGAAACAACCTACTCTGTAGCTCTAGTTAGTGCCTTTGCATCGACCCAATTTGTGACATAGTCGGTGTAGACCAATATGTATGATATTTCCTGTGATGAAGGATTAATTGGCCCTACAAAATCCAGGGCCCATTTATCAAATGGTTCTATCACTATCTAAGGCTGTAACGACATTTGATCTGATTTCGGAAGCTGGCCCATCCTTTGGCAGGTATCACATCCCTTTGCAAAATTATTGGTATCCTAGAATATAGTTGGCTAGTAGTACCTTGTTGAGAGTACTTTTTATCACGTCCTTTTGTCAATGAAGTGCCCTCCACAGGGTTCCTCATGACAAGTTTTCAAGTTATCAAAAATCTCATCTTCTCTAGCACACCGCCTAATATGAAAGTCTGGTCCGGTGTGATAGATATTTCCCTCTATCCAAGAGTAGGTAGCACTCTGTTGTACGATATTCCTATTTTCTTTGGAAGATAAATGGTGTGGGCATTTTCCCACAACAAGATAATTAGCTACATCTGCATACCACAGTGAGAGAGTAGATATGGAAAAATGATATTCATCTAGAAAAGAATCCTCAGTAGGAGTGCAGTCATCACCTATAGTTAATCTAGAAAGAAACTAAGAAACCACATTATCTTTCCCAGGTTTATCTAAAATAGTGATATCAAATTCTTGTAACAACAATAACCATCGTGTAACTCTACCATTGGTAACAGGTTTATTCATTAAAAATTGAATTGCAGCATGGTCAGTGTGTACAAATACTTGATACCTAGTGATGTAGTGCCGAATTTTATTGATAGCATGCACTACTGCTAGGAATTCCTTCTAAGTCACTGTATAGTTGAGTTCAGCAGGAGTTAAATTCTTGCTGATGTAGTAAATGGCAGAAGGTTTCTTTTCCTTCAGCTGCCCCAATTCTTGCTGATGTAGTAAATGGAAGAAGGTTTATTTTCCTCCAACTACCCCAAAACAACACCCACAACTATGTCAGATGCATCTGTATCGATATGGAATGGAAATATCCATTTTGGTTCTCGCAAAACAGGTTTTGTTGTTACACAGTTATTTAACTTCCAAAAGGCTTGCTCACACTTCCCTATCCACACAAATTCTACATCTTTCATGAGAAAAGAGAACTGAGGGGATGCAATATTTGAATTTTTTTCTATAAATATCCTGTATTAACATGCATGTCCCAAAAAACTATGTGCCTCTTTTTGAGTTGATCTAGGAGTTGGGATTCTCAAGATTATCTCGATTTTTGCACGGTCTACCTTGATTCCATCTATCAAAATGAAATGTCCCAACACAATCCCCTTTGTCATCATCATGTGGAATTTCTCCATGCTCAAAGAAAAATTAGTTTGTTCACAATGTTCCAGTACCTTTTCCAAATTAAGTAATGATCTTTCAAAGGCATCCCCTTAGCGTGTAAAGTAATCCATGAAAATTTCAAGATAATCATTCAAGAGATCTGAAAAGATACCCAATATTTCCCTTTGAAAAGTTGTTGGCGCATTACAGAGGCCAAAAAGAAGGATCCTGTATGCAAAGGTACCCCACGGGCAGGTAAAGGTTGTCTTGTCTTGGTCTTCCAAGGCAATCTGTATTTGATTATAGCCACTTAATCCATTGAGGAATGAATTTTTTTTTCCCCAGAGAGAGTATCTAGGACCTGGTCAATGAATGGTAAAGGGAAATGGTCCTTTTGGGTGGCCTTGTTAAGTTATCTATAGTCTACATAGAATCTCCACTTGTCGTTATTTTTTGGAACAATGACAAGCGGAGACACCCACTGATTGTCAGAAATGGGGTAGATGAAATTAGCATTAGGGAGTTTCTATAATTCCTCTTTCACTATCTCTTTAAGTGCGGGATTGATTTGGCACTGCAGTTTTCTAACTAATTTGCAACCCTCTTTAAGGTAGATGCAGTGAGTGCATAGGCCAGAATGGATTCCTTTCATATCAGTATAGTCCCATGCAAATACCTTTTTATATTTCTGTAACATTTGTATCAGAAATCTGTTCTGTTCAGTAGTCAAGTTAGGATTAATGTTTAAATACTTCCCTGGCTCAATTTCAACAGGACTGTTGACAGTATGCAGAGTAGTTTTCAAATGTTCAATAATTGCATCATCTACCTCATCTTCTTCCCCTGGATCTTTAATAGAGGCAAAAAAGAGTGAATTTATAATAAAACCATTAATAATGTCACCCTCTATTTCATCCTTAAAGTATTCTGCTTTTCCAAGTGTGAGGAGAGGTAGGGAAAAATCAGATTCACGTTCAAATTCGTCGCACCAGGGACTATTCACACCCATATGTGGTTTTGCTGGGGGGTAAAGGTTCAGGTTCCTAGTGGCATGCCCATCGGAGATCACCATAGTTCCAGATCTACATCCGATATATGCGTATGCAGTGTCTAGCCATGGTCTCCCTAATATTAAAGGATGACCCCCCAAGTTGGATTTAGTTTGTAAAATGAGAAAATCGGCCGGGTAATTATAAGAAGCTACAATTATCACCACATCTTCTACCATTCCCTCGGGCTTGAAACGGTACCTATCTACTAATTCAAGCACTGTAGGTGTAGGTTTGAGTCCATGAAGTCCTAGGGAAATAAAAATATTTTTGGTCATTACATTAATGACTACCCCCAAATCAATTAGAGTGCTAGTTATGGGTTGGTCATCAATATGGAAAGTCACTGTAGGATTCCATAGATCATTATATTTAGTCAACAAAGGCTGATCAATCGTAAGTTCGGATAGTTTCCCCATAACATTGATAGTAGCAGGGTCTTTCCGTTTCCTTCCAGTATTTTTGACACACAGATCTCTCACTGTTTTGGCATAGATAGCTACTTCATTAAGAGCTTGTAACAGTGGAATCCGCACATACAAATTCTGTAATTCCTTAAAGAACTCAGATTCAGTTTATGAGGCTATCCAGGTTTCAATGAATCGCTAATGGTATGAAGGATCCTAAATTTTAACAACTGATTCAGTTGTCATAGATGCACCAGACTTGCTCGGGTTGGCTGATGTAGAAATAATAGGCCTTCCCAAGCTGGCTGCTACAGGTGTAACAACAGGTGTTGTATCAGTTGTTACAAGTGTAATAGTTGTTTTAGAATCGACTATATCCTTTCTAGGTGACTCACATTCTTCCTTGGTAATAATGGGAATATGTTCAGGTCTGATTACTTTTCCTGACCGAAGCTGAGCCTTGTTAAGCCCAATAGGAGTGATAAGATAAGTCTGGAAAGTAATCGAGGTGTTTATGCTCAGAGCTGCCTTATTATTCAGATTGGGGTTAGGTTGCACAGGTAATTGGGGTTGGACAGGAGGTTCAGAAGCTTGAAACGAAGGCAGTTATAACTGTTGTTACATTGGTAGTGCAGGGGGCGCTGGACCTTGGTCATTACCTCTCCAATTTTGGCTCTATGGATGAGATTGCGATGGAGGATATTGCATTGGTGGAGGGGAATTCCATTGGTTCCATGGTGAAGGAAATTGTATTGAGGAAGAAGTAGGATATGACCATGGAAATTGCTAACTATTATAAACATTATTCCAAGGATTAAAAGAGGAAAAATCTGGAGGCATACCTATAGGTCATGGCTTCCATGGTCTCTTTAATCTGATGAAGTAGGAATACTGGACATCCTCGCTTGATTCTTGAAGTACTGCTTTCAGTCTGGGTAGTCCCGCGCATTGGATAGTAGAATGTCCCAACTCACAGATGTTGCACAAGCTTGCGCCATTCAGTCCACATTCTCTTTCTAAATGTTTCTTTTTGCATCAAGGAAAAAATATTTCCAAAGCTACTTCAGGTTCTTGTTGGTGTCTGGATATGAACAATATTCAAACCCTTTTCCACATAAATTATCAACCTGAGGGCGCTAGTTATTTCAAGACTAACAACAGAGTATATGCAGGAGCAATCACATGACCTGTTGTATATCACAAGCTTAAGTCCATAAACATGTAGTATACTATAACATCAATTAAAATAAATTGCAGAATTAAAAATACATTCATATAAATTGAAATATTACATTGGAACAACGGTAACAGAATAAAACCAAAACATGAATTCGATGGAAAGAAAGGTAATGCAGCACTTGATCAGAAGAGTGGGCCCAACTCTCTGATCAGGGCCACGGTGAACTCATAAATTATAGGTGAAACAACAGAGTGTTGTGCATTCAATTAATTGCAGAATATACTATTACAAAATCTGTATGTGTTGGGCTTAACCCCGATTCACAGCCTGCAGGCCCTCTTTATACAACTGTTCAGGAAATCGTATATTTCCTCCAACAACTACATATCTACAATTATATAATTCATTGCAAAAACAACCTAATTGCCAAAAGGAAACCATGAAAAATCCTAACATGTCACTGGGGTGAAACAGAGTCTGTTGCACTGTAGTAGCAAGTGAAGGAAACACTAGGAATTAGGAGCCGCTCCACGGCTCACAGCTATAACATTCCCTCTTTTTCCAAATCTGTAAGAATATCGGAGTTGAAATTTGAAAAAAGGTAAAACCTCCTGGACTATTAATTCATTAATCAAATATTCCATGTAAATTAAGAGAAAGGGGTTTACCTCGTGTGTTTAAGAATAATAATGACACAAAGAGATAGAAAGGTGGGAGAAAATGGGAGAGAAAAGTATACAAATATGGTACCCAACATCTCCCCCCAACTGGTCTATCTGCATGTCCTCATGCATCTTGTCATCTCCTCAGATCTGGGTTGGACTGACTGTGACTGGCATGAAGCTGTTTGAGAACATATTCTTCAGCCATTTCTGTCCCAGGGGGTATATAACCTTCCGTAAAAACAACATCCTTCCACTAATTTGGATCAACGTTGTATGCAAGAATATATTTCCCAGCTAGAAACCAAATAAGGGGAAACTGAAACCTCAACCCCATCCATTTGACCCCACTGGTCTGAATGCGTGCTACAAAATGTGGCATCCTCTATAGAGCCTATGCAAAGTAAGGTGCTCCAAATGGCTCTCGTCCTTCGACAGTTGAGGATGACAACATCCACCTTCTTTGACAATTATCTAACGCGTCCTTATGGAACATTGTAATCTGTCTGACACATAGGTCAACACACCATTTTTGGGTTTCCAACATATGTTCTCTATGCCCCTCAATCTGTAAAAATGTGTAATTCTTGTTATAAATGTTTGATGACTGGCCATGTTCCTTCCTCATCATTAGCAGTCTTTCGACTTGGTTCTCTTCAAATGTATCACATGCCTTTCTCCACTTAATCTGATTGATGGTATAGGAGGTAAAATCTCTTAAATGAATTTCCCCCATGAATGGAACGGGGGTTAAAAGACTCATCATGCCTCAAGAAGTACCCATGCATGTAGAGCTCGCACATTAAGTGTTGTCCTATGATATCATGACTTTTTAAGATACGGAGAAATTGAATGGGGTCCTTAATCTTGTACCAAATCTACTTATATAAATTTTCAAGACAAAAGAAAAGAAATTGTTCGTGAAGGAATAAGGCGTAGCTATGTGCAGGAGGTTTGCAAGCGATTACCTCCTGTGCCAGGGAGAACATCTTCTCCTTATCTGATTGCAGTAGCTGCACTTGTTCTTCCAATTCTTCTATTATGGCCTTCTATTTAGCTTGCTTCAGCCGCACCTTATCTAACTGGTCTATGTATCCTGTGATAATCTCAACAGTCTGTTCTCAAACCCACATTGTTTCTTTCTTATGGTCACTCACAACAGACTGCCACTTCTAGATTTCAGCAGCTAAGAAAAATTCTCGGCCTTCAAACAAATCTTCAAATGGCCAGTCTGTGTAGATGCAGAGGAGACCTCAATTTTTGGCTTTACTGCCCTCCATTTGTAAATTTTTACCTTATTTTTCAACCGAGAAACTTGCCTTTTCATCTCCCGAACCTCCCTTTTCAACCTCATGGTTTCACTGAAATACAGCTGATACCTATTCTTGAGAGGTAATATTATTTTCTCACACTGTTCAATCCATTCCTGTTTGACAATAAATTCAGTTTTAGGGCCTATGACAGGATTAGGAGGTGGCGAAATGCTGTTGATATTATCAACGAATTATTTTGTTAAGCCTTTCTGGCTGGGCTGCCTATCTCCAGGGGCTTCTTCCTCTATATTCACTTTAGGGACTCTTGCTATCTGGTGAGCATTCCCAATGATCACTTTGTGTTCTGGTGTTTCCACAGGAACCCTATCTTCTTTACGAGCCTCTAAGTGCTCCAACAAAGATTCAGAAATGACTAGGCCGATATTGACCATGCCTTCTCCTAGTCAAAAAATTTAAGCACTGGTGGAACAACTATTTCCTTCATTAATCATTAGGGTGAGTGGAATCCCCTCGTTTGTCTCTGCATCATGGACTGGAACAGAGAGTAGGGAGTGGCTTCATCATCCCTGTTTCCAGCTTGAGCCAGATTTTCATGCATTTTTTCTTCAGTCGGGGTCGACGCTAGTTCTTGTGGCACAATGTCGATTCCGAGGGTTGTTTCCCTTCTGTCCTCTTGTCCTATGTGCATTACTTCTTCTTCTGAGGTTGATACTAGTTCTTGTGGAACAGTATCGACGCAGCGGTTTATTCCTTCCCTATCTTCCTATTCCTCATGAATTGCTTCTTTATTTCCCTATTCTAGCTGAATCAGTGGTGGTTCTTGTCTAACACCCCCAATTGTTTCAATATCCATATCTGCTCGGGAAGATGATGTTGTTTCTTGCAAAACATCATCACTTGTCATCCCTCTGTCTGCCATTTCACTTTCCTGTTCTTTATTGACAAAATTCAACGATTGTATGACAATATTTAATTTACGCATGATATTCATAATTCCCTCATCTGTGGGATCCTTAGGCGAGGCTGGTTCTTTTGTGGAAACCTCAACTGTGCTGCCAATTATCTCCTCTATTTCGATTTCTCCAGGCTCTTCCTGATCAACCTCCATTTCCACTTCTTCTAGTTCCTCTTGATCAACCTCCATTTCCATTTCTTCGAGTTCCTCTTGATCAATTCCCTTCGAATGTACTTCTTCCTATGCTAAAGCAGCAGGAGAGACTGGTTCCTCTTCTTTGGCAGCAATAACGACTCTCTTCTTCTGAGGATCCACAGAGTTCTGCCCAGGAGACCCAAAATCTATTTATTTCATGCATGACGAGTAAACACACCAATCCATGGTTGGTGAGCACTGCTAGCATCCGACGCGAACGCCGAGCAGATTGTGCCATTTGCTGCAACTGTTTCAATAGGAAGAAGGGCATGTTTAAGGCATTCACCTGAGCCTGTGGAAATTGAAGGTGCGTTAGAATTTTGAAATGGTATTTAAATAGAGTTGTGGCCTAGCCTTCACAAGTAATGTATTTCATTACAAAATCTTCGACTTCGTTCCAAGGATATGGCACAGTCTTGCGCTCATATCCTCTACCCAATTGAATGACACTTTCCCCTACCTGCAAGAATAATTCGGGAAACTCTGGGAGAGAAACTCTCCAAGCAAACTATTGCTTCCTTTGTTGTCTCAGCCCGCTAACTTCTACAATTACCTCTTCTGTGACAGGAACGTCCAGTCCTCTGATCCGTGAGTGATTCTTGTCCAAATTAAGTGCAAACTCCATTGTGATCCCCCTATCAAACCCCTGCAATCTGTCGAAGTAGGTATCCGACCCTGCATTGAAAAAGATTTGCCATACCTCTAGATTACTGTGGAATGAAGTTGTATTTTTAGGCTCATGCCGCACAGCCATTCCGTCCATACTGTGGGGACTCGTAACAACACTTCTTGGAATAGGAGACTATTGGGCAAAATGGTGGATACCAAATTCGAAAAAACAACATGATGAAAATGAAAGGTGGTAACGGTAAATATGGATGGTATTTCTCGAAAGCCGAGAAGAATCATAAAAAATTATGGTTCATGCGATGAAAAAAAATAGAAATTATTTCGTATGGAGTGGAAAGGACATGTTACGGATCCCAATACACTTTTAATGATTATAGAGAGTATTGACATGAATCATAGGGTGTACCACACATGGATTTATAATAATGGCTTACAGAATCATGATTACGCCGTCATTAAATTATGATGGAACCCCCCCCCCCCCACCAACTTGAAGTTTGTCGTCCGCAGCATTAAAGTCTTCACATGGGATATTTAATTAAAACGGTAAATGTCACGTGGAGGCATACCTGGCGGCCTACCTAGATGAAGTGACAGTTGCTAGGATGACGATGCAGTAATGATGTGGTTGGAGTAACAACAGTACGAGTAGTAGCATTCGAAGTAATAGCATCTGGAGTAGCAACAGTGCAAGTAGTAGCTGTTATGCAGGTAAATCCTCTCTGCGGATAGAGATGATCCCTCTAGCCCTAGAGTGGGTCTAGAAACAAAGAGACATGCTAGAGTGTTGATTCCTAAGTATTGAATGAAAAGAGGACATGGTAGATCGACCTACCTGGAGTCCGATGCTGGGGATCAGTGCGAGTTTGTCATTTCATCTTGTTGGGTCAGTTTCAATCATTGATTTGCTTATCTACCTTTCCTAGTTTTCTTGCTTAGTTTAAATCTTTTGTTCAACTCCATAGTGTCAAGATTGACCTCTACTCATTAGGTTTTGGTTTTTCCTCTTTTTTCCCATAGTTATTTGGCTTGGTGAGTTTTTCCTCTGAACAGTCGCGCCGATTGACGCAGGTTGCTCTTTTGGCAGTTTTTCCAACCCTTGTATGGTGCAGATTACAGCCTTACAGTCGCACCGACTCCTGTAGGGTTTGGTTTGGCCTACTTAATGAGTCTTTTGGTCAATTATGCTTGCTTTTGGGTTATGGTTTATGTGTAATTATTCGTTTGGGACTTTTTTGACTACTGTTGGCTTGTTTTTCTTAGTCATTTGTCTATTCTCTTATCAGTGTGAATTGAAGCCTTCGGATTTCTAAGGGTTTGGTACACTGAGCCTTCTATTCGGAAACCAAGTTGTTTTGATTGTTGTCATTCTCATTCTTGGGTTGATTGCACTAAGTTTTATTGATGTCTTTGATTGATTGCTTTGGTTGAATGATCATTTCATTTTTTGATTGATTCTTCTCCTTATTGCTCCAAGCATAGATTACATTGCTTGTTTTGGATCGTTTTGAAAACTTTCTCTTGATTTGGAAGATTGCGACATTAGTTTGAGTGATTTCTTGTGTTTATTTTGCATTTTATTGAGTCATTCAATTTTGATTCCTACACAACATTTAAGCTAATGTTTTTTTTCATGTTTCATGTAATTAGTGCATCATGTACTTATTTTCATTGAAAAAAAAAAAAACATATTTTGCATTCTTTCTCTACACTAAAAGTGAAATTTTATTTTGCATAACTAGCGATTGAATGTCTAGGAAAGAGTTTCATTTTCGTTTGATTCAGTTAGATGCATTAGTGGATTTCTTCACATACTTTCATTGTTTTCTTTTGTTTGAAATATCTCTATCCTTCTCGTAACTCACATTCATTGAATTGGAAATGATGTTCATTTCGTATAGTTTGCATTTAGGAATTTTGAGATCCAAATTCGATAAGGCCTTAAAACTGAAACATAATCCAAGATCAACTTTAAAATTCACTCAATTAAACTAAGGAAGCATTGAAACCTAACAAAACATTTTAGTGGTCTAGGCTAGAGACGTGTTCCGACGTCTTAAAACCTAGTAGCTATCGTTCACCATCTGGCTTTAAACAGCGCTAGTATGGACTTGTACTCCCCGTACCATCGAGTATATAAAGGGAGACCCCTCTAGGTTGCAATAATTTTATCCATAGGAAGCCGGGTTTTCCACCTTGTAACCATGATACACCGAACACAACATTCGGGGAGACTACCTGCACGTACGTCAAATCCTTGGTCTTTTCTGTTTCACGGAAACCTGGTATACCCTCTTGGTTAGCATTCCAAAGTAGTCATTTTGATATTTTCATGACTCTTTAAAAAGAGAAGAGATCGTCGACCACTTGTACTTTCACGTTTGTTTAAAATTGAAAGTGACTAGAGTCATCTTTTACCTGTTTCTTAACTCTTAAAATATGAAACAACAAAATCCGATTTTAGTGTCATAAAATTAATTACCTACGATAACATGCCCGTTTAAAGTTTTATTACTTGGTCTGTTTTTGTTTTCCTTAGTTTTGATCTTAGAGCCCTTGATTGGTTATATTTTTCTTACCTGTTTTGAAATACAGTCACAATGGCAGAACTGCTAGTTTCGTCATCCTCACTGCCTCCTAGTGGTAGTTCTTTCCCAGAAATTTCTTTTGAAACACCTCAGTCCACTAGGTCTGTCGAGTTTGCACAACCTATTTTACTGTCTTTCTTTCCCCTTGCTACTCGATCTCCTCCTGAAGGGCTAGTCGAATTCAATTGACCTCCTTCTGGTGCTTGGCCTGGTTTTTGGGAAGAAGGAGATTTTCCTCCTCTTATGTCGGGTTCACCATTTTTTGTTGCTGCTGTGCCTCCTAGTCCTCGTAGTCTTTTCGAAGATCTTACGGCGAAGTCAGATATGGATTCATCTAGTCCTGTTGGTAGTGAAGGAATGCCTATTTATACAGGAGAATATCATCTTTTTTCGGAAGATGTACCTCATGTTTCTACCCAGACTTCTCCACCATCAGTGTCACTTCCACTTGGATATAGGTCATTGAGTCAGATTATGTCTAGTGTTGCTTCCATGGCACAATCCAGTACATTAACTCCTCCTCAAAGTTTTGTCCTCCCTACGTTAGGACTGTCACCTTCGACACCTGGATCATCGGTTATTATTACATCTGTTCCAGTCCAACCGACTGTCTGTGTGGCTTCATTCGCACCAATTGTTACCACTCAGTCATCAGGATATTTTCACACTTGCAGGTCCATTTTTCTCAATCCAACGTGGCCTCTTAATCCTCGTTCTAGTAGATCAAAATCTAGTGCCGTAGAGGCCCCACCTGCTTCTAGTGTTGTTTCCACTACTCCTGTGATTCTTGTCGGCCTTACTTTTGAAGAGTATCTGTTGGTTGTTCAGCAGTAGAGCTCTCAGGGTTCTCAACCTCCAATTCCTTTTCGTAATCCCATTTCTCCATCCCTATATGTCATATAATACTGGGATATATATATATATATATATATCTGCACCATTATGATGTGTATGGTAATCCAGTCTATTTTCCTCCTATTGATCCTCATCAGGTTGTTTATGATCCTTATCATACTGTTACTCATTTGGGACCTACCCTGCTTGCGCAACCCTCTGGCTTGTAAGGACAACCCTCATCGGGACAACCTTTAGCTTATCAGGGCCCTACCTCTGGTCCACAGGGACAAACATACGGTTCATAAGGACAACCTTCACAAGGTCAACCTTTGGTCAAACATGGACAACCCTCCGGTCTATTTGGTAAACCTTAGAATCAACCGGGGCTATCTCAGGTTCCTGGGGGCAAATCTACCCACCACAGGGACAACATGTTGCACCACAACAGCAGTCACAAGCTCAGTATGGAAAAAATATTGTGCAACCAGGACAACCCTACGGTCCTCCCCTGGGTCAACTTGGTTATCAAGGACAACCTGGTCCATCAATATCATCGGGCCAAAATTTCCCACAAGGCCAACCCAGTGGCCTTTAGTACTTGGTTCAACCAGCTCAGTAACCGATTCAACCTGCTCAACCGTTTCCATCATTTCTGTAGCCAGTTCTACCCCTTTATAGTCAGTCAGGTTTACCCACTCAGCAGCTTGCTCAACCTGCTCAACTGGGTCCGCCTGCTCAACCGCAAGGCGCTTACTACCCTTAAGGTTCATATCATCTAGTATATGGTGCGCCCTAGGTTCTTTACCCTCAAAATCAACTTGTATATCATCAACCTCAAAGCCATGCTTACATTCCATAGTAGACTCCATACGCTGCTCAGCAGGGACCTCAATGGTCTACTCTAACTCAATATCCTGGTCCTCAACCCCAGTATCAACTGAATTATCTTGCTTCTAACCCCTATGGTCAGAATCCTCTGGGATAGAATGCATGGGGATAGAATCCCCCTCGGATTGGGTGGAATGTAAACACGGGTCCTTATCAAAGACCTCCGATTAATTTTAACACCCAATTACCATTTCTTGCTACGTTAGAATTACCTGATGTGTCAAAGTTAACGAACGATCCCATTCTTCATAACCCATATTGGTCTCTGGTTCCAACCAATATTCCTAGTGATTGTCCCAAATTTGAGGTTAAATCTAGCGAAGACCCCCAAGTGCATTTTATGACTTACCACTTGTGGTGTTCCTCTAACTCTTGGGTTAACGATTCTATTCGACTCCGTATTTTCCAGCGAACTCTTACTGGTGCCGTTGAAAAGTGGTACATTGAGATATCTCATGGCGTCTTCCAAGACTTCAATTCTTTAGCCATGGCACTCCTTACGCATTTTAAGTTACTAGTTTTCTATGAGACCGGGACACACCTCCTCACTTCATTGAAACATGACCGAGCTACTCATATCTCAGATCATATTCATGAGTGGAGGCATCATCGTTGCATGATCAAATTTGAAATTCCTGATCATCTTCTAACTCATTGGTTCACCACCTCCTTCGTCAATCATATTTACAAAGACATAGCTATGGGGGCATGTGTAACTAAGGAACAAGCCATTGCTTATGCCCAATACCTTGATCTTGTGTACTCTCATTCTGGCATATTATATGATATCTTGCTTGATGCTCCTTGACCTGGAACTTCTAAACCACCAGCGATTCCATCCATCGATGGTATTATTGGTTCCATGTCTCAGACTTCTAAAAATTCTTCTTCATCAAACTCTGGGAAGCTGAAGTCCGCTTCTTCCAATAATTTTTCTTCTCAGTCCACTTCAAATTCTGGTAAACCCATAGAAGTTAATGTCCTTTAGGCAAATCCTACGGATAATGCTTCTAAAGGTAAAAGGAAGGGTAAAGGTAAGGCAAAATTCGATACCCCGAAACATGATTCTCAGAAACCTCATGTTGGCGATGGTTATCAATGCAAACCAAAGTACCCTTGTTTGATTTGTGACAATGAGCACTTCACCAAGGACTGTCGTCGACGATATGAAGTGAGTTGCTTGCTCAAAGGCACCTAGGGAACTTTGGCCATTCTTAAAGAACCCTTCCCATCCTAGCATACTTAGATGGTAGAGCAACCTCATTCCTCTGCCCCGTTTGGCTCTCAGGTGTTCATGATGAACAGTTCTGCTGCCATTTCTATTGCTACTCGATCGAAAGATTATACTAGATCCCGTCAGGCTATAGGGAAGGAGATTGCTGATGGTCCTCCTCCTCCGCTTGTTAATGGCCCTCTTGAAATTGAAAGGCCCAATGTTGAATCCGTTGTGTGATAACCTTCCAAAGGTGTACTCCGCATGTATTCTTATAATCCCAATGCCTGTGTCGTTCACCATTACAATATTTTTGAGGATTTGGCTCAGGCGCCATCCGCGATGTCCGCATTAGAAGTACTTCAGAGTTGCCCATCTCAACGAAGAGTTTTGTTATCTGCAATTGGCGGGATTGATCCTACCGATACTAGCCTTCTTGCTTTCAATTTAGAGAATTTTGTTCCATGAATTCTGCATCAGATTGCACTCATTATTCAAGTTGTTATTAATGGTCTTTATATCCATCAAGTAGTTGTGGATGAAGGTGCATCAACCTATGTCATGTCATCTTCGTGTTGGAAAGCTATTGGTTCTTATGCCCTAAATTCATCACCAAATTCCCTTGAGGTGTTTGATGGAAGAGAATCAAAACCTTTATGTGTTCTTGCTAGTTTACCGATTACTTTGAAAGGGAAGACAGTCAATGTCAAGGTAGAAGTCATTGATGCTAAAATCAATTATAATCTTCTCCTCGGTCACAGTTGGACTCATGCCATGTTGTGTGTTCCGTCCACTCTCTTTCGTGTTTTGAAATTTCCACACGAAGGAAAGAATGTTACTGTTGATCAATTGTCATTCTTCACCTCTTCTTCCGAGAACAACGTTCCATATGTGGATAAGATTACTACTCCTTACGAGAGCATAGGGACAGGTCTTTTTAAAGATCCTACCCTCATGAGTATTTTTCCTCTTCCTCTACCAAATACTATTCAGATTCATATGATCTCTCGGTCTGATGACCCATGGATTATTCCTTCTCCTAAACAGATTGATTCATTCGGAGATTCGATGCCTTTGAGTCAGATTGAGATTGATTATTGTGAACTCATCACGGCTTCGGAAGCTCCATCCTCTGATAGTACTCCTTCGAGTATGTCTCTTGACATTTAATCTCAATCCCCCTAGCTTGGTGATTCTGATTTGCCTGATCCTTTAAAAGAAGTGTTTGCCTCCAACGAAGCCATCGTGGAAACCATGTCCCTTCAGGATCTGCTGTGGGACGATGGTCATCATCGCTCCTTGTTCATGCCTGGCCTTGGGGCTATGTCTACTTGTCTCAAGCGTTTTGCATCTCAGGTTCCTTCTCCTCCGCTTCAATTTCTTGTTCTAATGCATGACGTTTTTACAGAAGGTAATCTGAGCAATATTACATAAACGATGCCTATTGACATTTCTGTTAAACTGGGAAATGTCTAGAACTTCCACATCGGGGTTACTTGTTCTTCCAATGAAGTAAAAGTTTATACTAGCCTTTTCCGCGGATTCCATGATGTCTTTGCATGGTCATCCGAAGAAATGCCTAGCATCGATCCTAGTATAGTGGTGCATGAAATACCTACTTATCCTGGCTCAAAGCCTATTCGCCAGCGCCTTCGTCCAGTCCATCCTAGAAAAGGCGCTCCCATTAAAGGTGAAGTTGTAAAACTTCTCAGAGCCGGTTTCATTTATCCAATTCCTTTGACAGAATGGGTGTCTAATATTGTTCTTGTCGATAAGAAACAAGGAACTATATGTGTTTGTGTTGATTATCGTGATATTAATCGAGCTTGTCCTATGGATAATTATACTACTCCCTTTATCGATCAAATCATTGATGAATGTGCCGGGAGTGAGATTTTTTCCCACATGGATGGTTTTTCTGGTTATAATCAGATTAACATTCTCTCGATTGATCAACATAAGACTTCCTTTATCTGTCCTTGGGGTACTTTTGCCTATAAAAAGCTCCCTTTTGGCTTAAAGAATGCTGGGGATACATTTGAGCGAGCGATGTCGTATGCTTTTCATGATATTCATCACATTGTTCAAACTTATCTCGATGATCTTCTCACTTATTCAGCTAAGCGTATGGACCATCCTAACCATCTTTGTCAAATTTTTCTTCGTTGTGGACGTTACAACATTTGGCTTAATCCGCACAAGTGCATCTTCTACGTTGATTCTAGTACACTTTTAGGGTTTATCATGTCCAAATATGGAATTCACCTTGATCCGCTTAAGGTTGAGGCTATTATCAATCTCCCCTCTCCCTCCTCATTACATCAGTTGCAGAATTTGCAAGGTAAGGCTAATTTTCTACGTCGTTTTATACTGTATGCGAGAAATGGCTAGAATTCTGCTTGGATTATTAAAGTAGGGTGTCCCATTATGTTGGGATGAGATTGCTCAGAATTCTTTTGAGGCCTTGAAGACGTTGCTTGTCAATGCTCCTTTGTTGCATCCTCCTAACTATCATCATGATTTTTCCCTTTATTTAACCTTCACTTTTAGCACGATTACCATGGTTCTGGTACAATATGGTGATGACGGTAATGAGCATGTTATCTATTACTTGTCCCGTAACCTTCTTGATCCTGAGACGTGCTATGCACATGTTGAGAAGTTAGCGTTAGCTGCAGTTCAAGTAGTTCAACATTTTTGTCATTATATTCTTTTGCGTACAGTGACTGTGATTTATGATTGTAACCCCGTGACCTATATATTGTCTCGAAAATTGCTGGGGGGAAATACTCAAAGTGGATTGTCATCCTACAAGAGTTTGATTTGGAATTTACTGCTACCAAGTCAAAGAAGTCACTAGTATTTGCTGATTTTATTTGTTGCCTCCCTTCAGACTCTCCTCCATCTCATTCTGAGGAATACATTCTAGACAATACACTTTCTTGATTAGCACACTCGATCCGTGGTATGGTGATATCATAATTTATCTCCAGACTTCTACTTTTAGATCTAAGTTGATGAAGGATGCCCACCGACGCATCCATCATCAGTCGCAACCTTATCGTATAGTTGGGGATACCCTCTATCGTGTCGGAGTGGATTCCATTCTTCATCGATGTTTGACCCATGAGGAAGCTGAGAAAGTCCTCAATGATTGTCACAATGGTGCCTGTGGTAGTCACATGTCTGGTTATGCCACTTCACAAAAGATTCTTCGTGTTGGTTATTTCTAGCCTTCGATCTTCAAATACTGCATTGTCACGGTTCGTAAATGTCATGATTGCCAAATTTATCAACGCAAGATGCGTGCGCCTCCTGTACCTCATCATCCTGTCATTACCTTTGGTCCCTTTGCGAAGTGGGGCATCGATTTTACGACATGTAACCCTCACTCGATCGGGGGTCATGCTTATATTATCGTAGCCATGGAATACTTCACCAAATGGGACGAAGCAATGGCTACACTTGCCGCTGATGGTAAGACATCTCCTCAATTCATATTCAATCACATCATTGCTAGGTTTGGTGTCCCTCAGGCCATCGTTACCGATCATGGTTCCCATTTTCGACATTACATGGTGGCGGAGTTGACTTCTAAGTTGGGTCTGCATCATGACAGTTCAATGCCGTACTATCCTCAGGCTAATGGCCAGGTTGAAGCCGTTAGCAAATTTCTTGTTACTATGCTTCAATGTACGATTGGGATCCACAAATCCAATTGGAATCTCATATTATTTTCGGCTCTTTGGGCATACCGAACCTCAGTTAAGAATGCGACCGAATTTACTCCATTTCAGTTGGTTTATGGTTTGGAAGCAACTCTCCCGATTGAGTGTGAAATACCTTCGCTCAAGTTGGCTGTTGAATTACTGCCAAACACTTCACCAGAAGAAGAGTGTCTCCTTTGCTTAGAAAGGCTAGATGAAACTTGTCGCTTTACTGCTCTCGTTATCGAAGCACAAAAAAATGGGTCAAAGCTCATTTTGACCAGTCGATTTCCCCTCGTTCCTTCATCGAAGGAGATCTCATTCTCCTATATGACCAAGATCATGATAAGCTGGGGACAGGAAAATTTCAACCCATGTGGCATGGGCCCTACATTATTAAATGTGTGATGCAGAATGGGGCCTATGAGCTTATTTATTACAAAGGTCATCCTCTAGAACAACCTAGAAATGGGTTGTATCTCAAAAAATATTATGCATGAGTCATTCATGCATGATTTATATACATAGGTGTTTTTTTCATTTTTTTACATGTTTTGATTTGGTGTGCTTTACGAGAATTTTCCTGCTTATTGGGTCTTGCTTATTTATGCAGATTTCTATTACCCCTTATGTCGGTTTCACAGATGGTGCTTCCTGCAATACCAAGAATTTGTCTTCAGCAGCCTAGGTAATCTATGATCCTGCTGGTGAGTTGATATAACTACAAGGTATTTGTCTAGGATGAACTACAAACAATGTCATTGAACCAAGGCAATCAATCTCGGCATACATGCATTGCTTGTAAATCTAGATTCACAGCTTGTTGTTCTACAACTCAATGGTCATTATTCGATTAGAAACCCATACCTTCTGAGATTGTATTTATGTATTCGTTTGTTTGAAATACATTTTGATTTTATCACATATCAACATATTCCTAGACAAATGAATGCATTAACTGATATAGTGGCTAACACTGTATTAGATAGACATTTGTGTAATTTGTAAAATCATCATTATGTGAAAAACATACATGTAGGAAAATAGATGTATATATATATATATATATCGCGTGTTTGCATCAATGTGCATCATACTTTCAAAAAATATGTGTGTTTTTGTTACATCCTGAGACACCATGTCTCTCAAATTATGCAGATATAAAGCCTAGGTGTCTAATCGGCATGATTTTCATGATAGCATGTCACTGCCTGTATGAGACGCCTCAGCAAGCGGTGAATACGGCTTGTTACCTCGACGGTATGTCTCTAGTAGGCACAAGGAAAATCGTCGAATCGTGCCTAATCCGAGACTCCACGTGTGATCCCTTCTAGGTTGCACATGATTTCCTCCTCCTCGCCTCCCTCACCATGAGGGTCGAAATCACGAAGGATTTGCCTCGCTATCAGAGACATGCCCATGGTTCTCTCTGGGCCAACATATGCAAATACAGGGATTTAATGTCAGAACATACATAGTTAAAAAAATTCATAACACTCATGAAAATTAAAAATGAGTCTTACCCAAATCTTCATCCCAATCCTCTCCCACCGGGAGTGGAAGGTTTGGATCACCAGTAAGTACCAGAGTAGGCCAGTCCTCCATGACGATCAATTATCAACGGAGCCAATCAAAAAATTTTGGTCTTCAGGACATTTTTGATTGCCCCCTTCCCTTGGCATTAGAGCTACCCATCTAGCCAACCGTGGCTCTCTCGCTGGTGGTGTTGGGACTATGACCTCCTGACGCTGAAAAATTGGTAGTCATTCGAGGAAGAACGATACCAGGATAGACCCATAACCAAATTGATTCAATTTTCCCTTCTTGCATTTTTTTAGCTCACGTTTCATGTTTATTGTCATGGTTTTAGATGGTCAGTGTCAAGCAGTCTACAGTAAGAAGCAACTGTGTTTTGGTTGCTTTTTGCGGTGCTTGCGATCCCGTAGCTCGTGTGATGGTATGTAGCACTACTTTTAGTGCTAAGTCTAGGATGTTTTGGATATAAACTTTCCCACTTCTTGTTCCCTTCTGTGCCCCTAGACATACCCTATCCATTACCATGGACATACTCTCCATGCAAGGCCGGGTGCCAGTTAGGATCGGTGCTTCTCCCCTCCATGATAATCCTGTGATAAAGTAGACATTAGAAACATCAATCTCAAGTTCTTGATATCGAAGGATAAAATTTTCCTGATCCTCATCCCATATGCTGATCAAATACTATAACAGCTCTGGTTGAGCATGGAGACATGGTGTCAAGAATAACGTTTTCAGTCCACAGTCTCTGAGAGCTTCCATGCATCTCTCATTCCCCATGGCAAGCTCGTCCTCTTCACTGTGTTCCCGTTCTTTCCATTCGATCATCATTTTTCTGCTTTCTACCTGCAAACACACTCATATGAATAGTATTAGCCATTTTTGAAGCTTGGATTTGTGCATAATTGGGGTATTTTACTTGCATTTTTGCATAAAAATGGTTTGTGTCGTTGGCGCGCCCTAGTGTAGAAAATTGGGTGGTTGGCGTGACTCTGTGCCTGAAACCCGCTCCAACCGCCGTGCCATAATATTCACATTTCCTTCCCCAATATTCAAAATTTGAAATTATAGGTAGTAAGAAATGACTTAAAATGAAGGGAGAGATCTCGGCTCTGACCTGGAATTGATGGATTTGAGATTGTTTTGTTGGATTGTTCGCTATTGTTGCCACAAAATCACACTGTAAAATGGGTAACTATTGCTCCACATGAGGTAAAAAGTAAAAAGAAATTATTTTTACCATTTTTGCATTTTATAACCTTTTACAACCCTAATTATGTTTTAAGACATGTTTTTCGATTATTTTATTATATTATTTTTGAGAAATGGGTTTTACACGTGTCTCTTGTGTAGCAACAGTTTTTCAGGACATAGTGGTGTAGTAACGTGTTAAATTTTATACTTTTTCAGACTCGGTAACAACACGAAAAAGTCACTACTAGAGTCATCTTTCAGCTCTTTTCTGACTCTCTAAAATTGAAAAGATTGCGGAGACTCTTGTCGTTTCGAACTTGTTAAATGGATGCGAAGAAATATCTACCCAGTATACATTTACCCTTTTTTCGGGCTAGGATAGATTATTTACGAAAAAGGAATACCTTAGCCTGTTGCGACTAACAAGTTCTTTCAGATATTGTTTTCTACCTTTTCGGATCTGAGAGACTATTTACGAAAAGGGACATGATGGAGTTTTCTGTTCTTCCTTCTTTTCAAACTCTCTAAACATGAAAAGATGCCGAGTTCTCCCTTTGTTAGACTCGTTAAACCCTGATGACATTAGATTTTGTCGCCATGACATTACTCAAGTTCCTCCTTCCTAGGGCTCACAAAATGTGCTAGGTTGGATTTGTCCGAAGGACAAACTTACAACACAAGAATATGCTATCCCCTTCAAGCTTGTTTTAAAAAATAATTGGGGTACTCGCCATAAATGGTGGGGGGAAATTGAACCAAGTTTTAGTTATGTTGGCAGTATGTCGCTCTTGAACATGGCACTTTTATGTATTCGTGTCGAGTTGGGGACATCTAATTTCGTCATTTTTTCCTCCATGGGTTTGGGTAATCTCTTTTGACCTCTCATATGCTCTTTTCCATGTCATTATGACCTCAGATCCTTTGATTTCAAATACTACCAAATCCAGTGTTATGTTGCTGATATGTTCAAGAGAAGTTTGCCTATGTAGTTTTCAACCTCCCTCTGATTCTCTGTTCATCCTGATTCACTATTATCATGTTCCTCTGTCTCGTGTCGATGATGTTGGAAACATTATGGCCCACCTTCGATCAGGTCACTTCCTGTCAACTTCAGCTCATTATCCAGGAATTTGATCTAGATACTCCCTTCTGGTACCTTGGAGCCTGCATGGCTCAATGGCAGGTTCTTCACATTCGACGCAAGGTCCACATAATTGGCCTTCAATTGAGTGATTCTGCGGATGTTCAATGCTAGATCACTATCCACATTCCGTGGATTGTACCGCTTGTACCTTGAAAGCCATTGGAATTATTGGTGATTTCTCTCATGCCTGTTAACAACTTTCATCATTGGTTGGTAATCAAGTGATTTTATTGCATGTTCGACTTCAGCTCATATATTCGCATGCTTGAAGTTGTACTTATTCGGGTCAAGATGGAACACAAGATCTTGGGTTTTGTCTAATAAAATCCAGGCTGTGGATTTTGGTATATTATCATGACTTATTACATGAATCTTTTGATTGGATGGCTGCAACCATACCTGAGTCTATTTGTTGATCCTTACTGTTGCATGGCTGCGTCCATACTACGGATCTCAGTTTTTATATACTCTATTATGGATGGCTACACCCATACCATATGTTCATGTATCATAGATATCAGTTGTATTCGTAATTGCAGGTTTTCTGATAGAAGTGTTTGGTTCGAACGTGTTCTCATAAAGAATTTTGCCCCTCCCTCTCCCTCGGACCTTATGCTTTAGGGGGCATCTGTTACACAACATTTTGTCACTGTACTTGCAATCCCCATCTTTCCCATTGGAGGGTCATTTCCATGATCAATAAGAAGTTTCATGCCTTACAAAGACCATCATTGTATCCCTTTACATGAGAGTAATATTCCTTTTGTTGACAATTCTCTGAGCAGAGACTCAAAAACCCTTGTTTTTTCCTTAGAGTGGGTAGTCAGTTATGCCCTCACGTTGAAGAGGAAGATTTACATTGGGCCCCATGCCAGCTGGCCCTCTGTCCTAGTTTTCCATCCACGCCAAGCTATTTATGGAATGTTTTTTAAAAATAGAGGCGGAGATTCCACTCCAAACATCTCGAGGATGAGTCATTGGAAGTGGTTTAAATGATAAACCATGGACTCCTTCCTTTATTTTATGGTTTCCACCTCTTATGGTAACTCCCTAAAGGATAGGCCTTCCTCCCACCTTTTTAGGGATCCTAACCTCCTCCTTTTCCTCTATAAAAAGAAGCTATCTCTCTTTGCACAAGCTAGCTGAACAACTGAAGAACTGAACTTAGAGAATTAAACATACTGGAGAGATATAATAAGAAGGAATTATGTTGAGAGAGATTGAGTCCATGTCTTTTGAGAGAGCTTGAGTCCATGCCTTTATCCTATCCGAATTCCCTGACAAGCATCTAAGATGTGCTTCGACTGAACCCCGTTGGAGGAGAATGCCACGTCAAAGAATTGGTTGTAACTCTTCCTTCTATCAATACATACACGTGACTATTGTTTGGTTCCCATTTTGTATTATGTTAGATGTTTAATGCAATATGCTTAGCCCTCTTTGACTGGCTAGTAGTTATGAGTGAAATTATTATGTTGTATGTTGTTCTTGTTTTTGTTCTATGTGCAGGTATCTGAGCATGACTGTGAAATGATTGTGACTTGCCAAGAAAGGAGCGAGAGGCCACCACCACTACAGCAATGACGACAGCGTTGGACTCCAGGTAGGTCGATCTATTGTGTCCTATTTTCATTCAATAATTAGGAATCAACACTCTAGCATGTCTCTTTGTTTCTAGACCCACTCTAGGGTTAGAGGGATCATCTCTGTCCGTAGAGAAGATTTACCTGCTTAATAGCAGCATCTAGAGTAATAGCAGTGCGAGTAATAGCATCCGTTGTAACAACATATGGAGTAACAGAAGTGCAAATAGAAACACATGGAGTAACAATAGTGCGAGTAACAACATCTGGAGTAACAGTAGTGCGAGTAGCGGCATTCAGAGTAACATCAGTGCAAGTAACAACATCCGATGTAACACCATCTGGAGTAACAAAAGTGTGAGTAGAAGCATCCGGTGTAACAACGTCGATCAAGGAGTAGCAACATTGAGTAGCAGCAACCGAGTAACAACACCATGAGTAGCATCAACTGAGTATAGCATCATGAGTAGCAGCAACCGTGTAACAATATCATGAGTAGCAGCAACCGAGTAACAACACCATGAGTAGCAGCAACCGTGTAACAACATCATGAGTAGCAGCAACCATGTAACATCATCATAAGTAGCAGCAACCGAGTAACAACACCATGAGTAGCAACAACCGAGTAACATCATCATGAGTAGCAGCAATCGAGTAACAACATCATGAGTAGCAACAATCGATACTTAGGAAAAAATTTCTTTGATGTTTACTCCTTAGTAGTAACTCTTGTCTTAGTAGTAACTCCTGCAAAAAGACAACAAGATAAATAGTAAAATATAATTCTTTATTTTTTTAATTAGTTCTCTCTCTCTCTCTCTCTCTCTCTCTCTCTCTATATATATATATATATATATATATATATATATATATATATATATATATATAGAACCCATGATGCAGAGGAAGAGTTCTGTGCGCTGATAACCTTCAAACCATATTTCTTAAGAGGTGTTTGATGAAAGCATCCTTAGAGTCTGGGCAGTGATATAATCTCAGGCGATGTCCATTAGCTATGAATGAAGCACGTGTATCATCAATTGTGAGTAGCCCGACTGTTCCATTATCAAATACAGCATCCACCTCATAAGGTCCCATCCAGCGAGTGCAAAGCTTTCCCTTAAAATCCTTAAAGCAGGAGTCATAGAGTAGTGCCCAATCTCCCCTCTGAAACACCTTATTCTTAATAAACGTATTTCGCCATTTCATTCTTTGCTGCTGAATAGCAGTGGTTCTCTGGACAACCATTGAACGATTTTCATCTAGTTCATTGAGCTGGGCCAGTCAGTGTTTCTGGGCATCTGACAGATCCAAACCAACTTCAAGAGCTATTCTGAGCGTAATGATTTCAAATTATATTGGAAACAACGGGGATTTCCCATAAGCCAACTCGAATGGTGAAAATCAATTTATATTCTGCCATGTTGTTTTGTACGCCCAGAGAGCTTCTGAGCCCAATCTCGATGATGGTATGCCACCGTTTTTGTCAAGATATTTTCCAATGTCTTGTTTGTGCTTTCCACTTATCCATTCGCCTACGGGTGGTATAGAGACATCAACCTGGGCTTGACCCCATATTTATGCATAAGCTTTGCTATCATGTGTGATGTGAACTGTGCTCCTCCATCTGGAAGAATCTCTCTTGGAGTAGTATAACGAGAAAAAAAATCTTCAAATAGAAAATCTGAGACCACCTGCACATAGAACTCTTCCTCTTAGTCACGTAATCAATACAGACCAAGATGTGGACCTTTTGCTGGGAGAGTGGGTTAAAGCGTCCAACGAAGTCAATAGCCCATTTTTCAAAAGGATCGAGGACTACCTGTGCCTGCAAAGGCATTTCATCAGCTTGATCGGGCTGCCCCATACGTTGGAAACTATCACACCTCCTGACATATTTCCATGCATCCCAAAAGATAGAAGGCCAATAATATCTAATTTGTAGCACCTTATGGCCTGTTATTTTGTCTGCAAAATTCCCTCCACAAGGGCCATCATGGGCAACCTTAAATACTTCATAAATATCGTCCTCATATAAACAGCGCTGAATCTGCTTATCGGTGAAAAAGGTACCCGGCCATCCAATAATATCGGGCACTGTGATGAATAATTTTTCGTTGTTCCCTATATGACAAATGAGGAGGCACTTTCCCTGTAGCAAGATAGTTAGCAATATCTGCATACCACAGAGGTTTAGTAGAAACTAAAAAAAGATGTTCATCGGGAAAATTATCTTCTATAAGTGTGCATTTCTCATTGTTATCCATTCTAGATAGGAAATCAGCAACTACGTTATCTTTTCCTGGTTTATCTACTATTGTGATATCAAATTGTTGAAGCAATAACAACCATATTGTAACACGACCAAGAGTGATAGATTTATTCATCAAATACCTGATTGTTGCATGATTAGTATGTAAAAAAGTAGGATACCCAGTGATGTAGTGCCGAAACTTATTGACAACATAAATGACAGCCAGGAATTATTTTTCCGTCACCGTGTAATTTAGTTCAGCAGGAATTAAATTCTTGTTGACATAATAAATTGCATATGGTGTTTTGTCTACATGCTGTCCTAAAACAACTCCTACTGTTGTCTGAGAAGCATCAAAATGTATGTGAAATGGTAATTCCCAATCAGGTCCTCAAAGGATTGGAGCCTTACAAACCAACCCCTTAATTTTCATGAAAGTTGTCTCACAGTCTTCAGTCCACAAGAATTCTACATCTTTTTTTCGCAATTGAAAAAGTGGATGTGTTATTTTAGCAAAATTTTCTATAAAGTGTCTATAATAACCAGCACAACCAATAAATATACGTACCTGTGTGGGTGTTTTGGGTACCGGGAAGTGTAATATTACCTCTACTTTGGCCGAATCAACTCGAATTCCAGCAGCTAAGAGCAAGTGTCCCAATACTATTCCTTCTTCCCTCATCATATGGCATTTGACTATACTCAAAGATACGTAGGTCTTCTTGCATATTTTGATTACTTTCTCTATATTTTCCAATCCTTCATAAAATGAGTTTCCATATGGAGTAAAATAATCCATGTAGATTTCAACACTATCATCGACCAAATCAGAAAATATTCCCAAAATTGCCCTCTGGAAGGTGGAAGGAGCATTACACATGCCAAATGGGAGGACCCTGTATGCAAAGGTTCCCCATGGGCATGTGAAAGTTGTTTTATCCTGGTCTTCCGGGGCTATCTGGATCTAGTTATATCCATTGAATCCTTCTAGGAAGGAAAAGAACTTCTTCCCAGCCAAGGTATCTAGGAATTGGTCAATGAATGGCAAAGGGAAATGGTCTTTTTGAGTTGCCTTATTTAGGTCCTTGTAATCTACACAGATCCGCCATTTACCATTCTTTTTGGGAACAATCACTAGTGGAGATACCCATTGGTTATCTGAGATGGGGTAAATGAATCATACATCCAATAATTTTTGGAATTCTTCTTTGATAATGTTCTTGAGAGAAAGGTTAATTCTTCGTTGGGGTTGTCTTACAGTGCAAAAATATTCCTTAATATAAATATGATGAGTAGATAAGTTAGTAGGGATCCCCTTCATGTCAGTATAATCCCAGGAAAAAGCTTCCTGATGATCTTGAAGGACCTTCAAAAGTTTTTTTGTCTAGGATTCAGACAAATTTGGGTTGATATTAAGTGTTTTCCCTGGTTCAATCTCAATTGGAATACTATCATGGGATGAGGTTACATGAATGTCTTTAATTTCATCTTCTGGTTCAATGTTTTCTTATGTTTCACAGCTCATAGCAGATTCTAAAATTTGACGAGTTGAATTGGAAACAGAACTGGAATCATTAATAAAAGAGTTAATGGCATCGTCCTCAGTTTCTGTTTTAAACTGAAGGGCCTACCCAATAGTAAGGATTGGTCTAACTTCTTCATTTTCAGGTTCAAGCTCTTCTATTGGTAGAGGTTTCTAACTGGTTAATAATTTTTCAAATGGGCTAGGTTCCACAGGAGGATAAAGAGTAAGATTGTTTGTAATTGTCCCATTTGATATGATCATATGCCCAAATCGGCACCCTATCTAGGCGTCTGCAGTTGTGAGCCAAGGTCTTACCAAGATCAATGGATGACCACCAACTGAAGATCGAGTCTGTAATACAAGGAGGTCCACAGGATAATTCCATGAATCTACTACAATAATTACATCTTCCAATTTCCCTACCAGTTTAATTGTAGACCTATCTGCTAGTTCCAAAATAGTAGGGGTTGGTTTAATGTCTCCAAGACCTAATGTGTTCATTGTTTCAGAGGTGATAATGTTGATGGCAGCTCCCAAATCTATCATTATTTTTTGGATTTCAACCCCATTGATTTGTACTATAAGAATCGGGCTTCCTGGGTCTCCATATTTTATAGGCATGATCTTTCCTAACATGATGTTGGATAATCTACCCATCACATGAATGGTTAATGGATCCTTAGGTTTCTTCCATGGTTTCTTAGTGCAGTACTCTTTGAGAGTTTTTATATATATATAGGTACATCCCCCATAGCTTGTAGCAGAGGTATTTTAACAAAGATATTTTGCAATTCCCCCAGGAAGTCAAACTCTTCTTGAGGGTTTTGTTTGTTCAGGGTTAATATTTTAGGATATGGTGGGGCAATTGGACGACCCTAATTAAAAACAGGTTGGGAATATTTTTGATTTGACGTGTTCTGGTCTGATTTATCCCCAACTGTCCTCTGTTCTGGTTCTGCAACTTCACTTTCAATCTGTTCTATGATAATAAGTGAAGTGGGAGCAATTACTATCTGCCTAGATCATAAGTTTATCTCATTAAGTCCCGTGGTAGAATGCTATAAGATGGAAGGTTAAGAGTATATTTTTGTTGGACCCCTTTATTATTAGGATTCGAATTGGGATGGATAGGAAGTTGGGGTCTAAGGGTTGGGTTGCTTGGAGGTACATTGGAGGGCAACTGAAGTTGCTGTTGAGGCATAGATTGAGGAAACTGACCAGTAGGAGAGGGTCCATGCCAGTTCTGATTCCATGAAGGATTCCAACTGGCTTGGAGAACCCATTGTTGCCAGGGGGGATACTGATATTGAGATCACATAGCTGAAAAGGGTGCATATTGGGGACCCATATTAAAATTATTAAAATACTGTTATGGGTCCTGAAACATACCTGGATTCATAGCTGGTGGTCGAGGTTGCCATGGCTTTTTCTGCCCCATGAAGTACAGCTGGTCTACCGCATTTTCTTCACTTTCCCCTTGAAAAATAGCCTTTGGTATGGGAAAGGAAGGACATGAGCTAGTCGCATGAGTTTGTGCACAGATTGCGTAGGCTTCCACTATGATTAATGGGCATTCCTTCAACAGATGCTTCTTTTTGCACTGTGGGCATAATATAGCCATAGTCTTTTCCAACTCAATTTTTTTATGTTTTGCTTGTAGAGTGCCCATCTGGGTAGATAATGTACTTAGGATATCAGTCCTTAGTTTATCCAGTAGGTTTCCAATTTCTGCCTTTGTAACCCCTCCACCAGAAGTCTTTAATGACCGAATTCCTTGTCCACTCTTGCAGCTCCTCGTGAACACTTAATGCAATAGTCACAGATAGTGTCGAAGTATTCTTTTGAAATGTACCCCTTTCCTACTATGTTCAAAAGTTGTATGGAGTCTTCCCTAAGTTCCCGGACAAGAATGATCTTCAGAATGTCCTTATCCAGGTCACTATGGTTTGACCTCTGCAATATGTATTTGAATCGTTCCACACAGTCTTCCATATTTTTATCCTCTTTCTGTGCGAACTTAAAGATTTATTCCTTAATGTCACAAGATTTATAGTAATATTGGTATTTCTCCAAGAAGGCTTCTTTCATCCCTTCCCATGAGTTAATTGTTCTCCCTCCTAAACCCATGAACCATCTCAGGGCTGTCCCTTTTAAGGTAGCGAGAAATATTTTCAATTTCTGAGCATCGGCAATATAATCATATCCTCGACAAAAAATTTAAAATTCGAAGAGGAATGTATCAGGGTCTTCAGAAGAAAGCCCATGGAAATTAGGCAGAGTTGTTAAAGGGATGGGTCTCATCGGTGCATCACCTGCAATGTTTTCGATTGGAAAATGAATAGAATAACTTACATGTGCCATAAATACCCTCCAATACTCACTTTGGATTTCAACTGGTACTATAGGTGGTACTTGGAGTGATTCAACTGTAGGGGGTTTCACTGCACTCCACTGGTCCCTTGGTGACACAAAATCCTTCATGAATTCTCTCTCCAAATCGGAATTGCTTAATTCAACTGTAGGAGGTTTTACAACACTCCCCTGGTCTCGTGGGGATGAAAACCCTTTTGGAGGTTATTCTTCCCAGTTAAAATTCCTTAGTTCCTCCGACCCTCTACTTGCTATTTCTTCCCCTTCTGCTGACAGCAAGGATGTCTCCTCCAACAGTACCCTATTTTTATTTCTCCCGTTGTCGAAAGAATTCCCTCTGGTACCGTGGATAGCACTAGTTGCTCCACAGACTACCCTTCAGACTTTGTCTGAAGCCTTACCCTGACAGCAGTGTGAGATGATGCCTCAGAGTTAGATTTTTCAATAATCTCTTGAATATATGTCTTCCTTCCCATATCCTCTCCTTTCTTTTGGGGTCTTCCTCTGCCCCTCTTATTCAAATCCTGATTCATACAATTTGTGAAGAGGGTTCATCAAAGTAGCAAAAGCGCTCTGGACCCGGAGTAGGACAGATAGCTTCCTCCCTGGCAACGACACCAAAATTTTGGTGTCTAGATGTGAACAATATTCAAACCATTTTTCCACATAAATTATCAACCTGAGGGCCTTAGTTATTTCAAGACTAATGGCATAGTATATGTAGGAGAAATCACATGACTTGTTGTAGAACACAGGCTTAAATCCATAAACACATAGACTACTGTAACAACAATTAAAATAGATTGTAGAATTAAAAAGACATTCACAACAATTGAAATACTACACTGGAACAACAGTAACAAAATCAAACCAAAACATGAAATCAATGGAAAGAAAGGTAACACAACACTTGATCATAAGAGTGGGCCCAACTCTCTTATCAGGGCTGCAACGAACTCACAAATTATAGGTGAAATAACAGAGTGTTGTGCATTCAATTAATTGCAAAATATACTGTTACAAAATCTGTTTGTGCTGGGCTTAACCCCGATTCACAGCCCACAGGCCCTCTTTATACAACTGTTCAGGAAATCGCATATTTCCTCCAACAACTACATATCTACAATTATACAATTCGTTACGACAACAACCTAATTTCCAAAAGGAAACCATCAAAAATCCTGACATGTCGTTGGGGTGAAACACAATTTGTTGCGCTGTAGCAGCAAGTGAAGGCAACACTGGGAATTAGGAGCTGCTCCATGACTCACAGCTGTAACCTTCCCACTTTTTCCAAATCTGTAAGAATATCGGAGTTAAAATTTGAAAAAAGGTAAAACCTCATGGACTATTACTTCATTAATCAAATGTTCCATGTAAAGTAGAAATTGGTTTACCTCGTTTGTTTAAGAATAATAATGACACAAAGAGATAGAAAGGTGGGTGAAAATGGGAGATAAAAGTATACAAATCCAGTACCCAACACTTCTGCTTGTGCTTTCTTAACTTGTACCATAATGATCTGAGCGGAGAGAATACTGAGGAGATCAGTTTTAAAATCCTCAAGTAGATTCCTGATCTCTGCTCTGGTTACTCCTCCACTTGTGGACTTCTGTATCTAAATTGAAGGGTCTTGAACTAAACTTCTCCCTTTGACTGATCCTCTTGAACTTCGTAGACAAAGCTTCATTATTTCTTCAAGAGGTTCTTGCAATATGTCTCCTTTTCCTAACAGATTCAAATGCTCTAGACAATCATCTCTTATACCTCTTAAGAATATACGTTTCAAGATTTTCGGGGCTAAGTTACCAAACTTACAAATTTGTAAATTATAATGGAATCATTCCATGTAGTCTTCCTATCTCTCCTCTTCCTTCTGTGCAATTCTTAAGATCCATTCCTTCAAAACCCTGGTTCGACAGTAATCCTGATACTTAAAGAGGAAGGCCTCCCTCATGTCATTCCAAGTTTGGATCGTGCCAACACCTAATCTCATGAACCATCTTAATGTTTCCCCTTTCAGAGTAGCAGGAAAAAATTTCAGCTTCTGGGTGTCTGAAGTGTAGTCATAACTCCTACACAGTACATTGAACTCAAACATAAAGGTATGAGGATATTCAAAAACCATCCCTTGAAAGGATGATAGAGATGATAAAAGAATTTTTTTCATACGAGCTTCATCATGTGTCGCCACTATCCAAAATTCAAAAGTAACAAAACTATCTGTCATAACATTCTCGTCCCCCATGGCCGATTCTCCCTGGTGGGATGAATTGACCTCAGAATATGCGGGGGATTGACAAATAAATAAAGGATCAGGATGTTACAGGACCAGTTGTTTCACTACACTACCCACATCCAAATGATGTTCAACTAAATTTTGTTCCTCAGGTCCCTGATGCTCCCCACTGGTCTCCCCTTGTCCTTCAATTTTCAGATTTGATCAATGACTTTCCACTGTTGTTTCAGATCTGGAGTCTTGATATTAGGAGTTGATATGTTGTTTGAAGGGTGATGAGGTCCAGAAACAGAAGGTACTGATGCCTCAGGCTTCGATATAGTAACAAATTTATGTGGTCCCATCTTCCTATTGTCTTTGTATGAAGTAGATTTTTCCTTTTCTTCTTTTGAGATCAGATCTCCAAAGAATTTCTTTCTTCCCAATTCAACACTCTTATTTTCATTTTTACGGCCCATATTTATTGTAGTTAATTAGAGTGGGGGGGTGTTGTGGATTTCTCTATTGTCCTACTAGCACACATGGACCCTATGTGTATCAATCCTTCCTAATAGTGCTTCAGTTTCTATAGTGGTGAGCCCGCCCTAGTATGTTAGAGCGATATGCAGGTTCTTACCTCTCGTCTTACTTCCCAAAAAATGTATAGCTGAAGACACACTGAAGAAAACACCTGAAAAATCACACTTCTAAGTGTCCCAACGAGACAATGGTGAGCCCGCCTAGGTATGTTAGAGTGATGCATAGGTTCTTACCTCTCATCTTACCACCCAAAAATTGTGTAGCTGAAGAAACACTAAAAAAACACCCAAAAATTACACTTCTAAGTGCCCTAGTGTAGCGATGGTGAGCTCGCCCAAGTATGTTAGAGCGATGCGTAGTTTCTTACCTCTCATCTTACCGCCCAACAATTTTCTCACTAGGAACATCCTATCATCAAAAAAACAATTCTGGTTGATTGGATCAACACTACCATCCCCAACAATGATGCCAAAATTTTGGACTGTATTAATCATTGTTAAATGACTAAGACAATACACATAAATTATCAATCCAGGAACGTCTTTTATTTCAATGACAGTTGCACTATCTGTGCTGATACATCAAACTAGAAGCAAATCAAAATAAAGATAAATTGTTGTTGAATCAATTGCTAAAATAAAACACTCATGCATGAATAAAAACAATCTATAGGAATTTAATCATGCCTCAATTAAGTGTACCTAGTACGCCACACAATAATTACACCAGCTCGTAGTTCTAATCACATCTATGTAATAACATAATAATATCAAAATTGAAGCGGATCTACTCATAGCCAAAACATAAACAATAGTACTTCCACCAATACGTAAAGAAAATAGTAAATATAGTACAACTACCTTAACTGTTGCAGTCCCTACTAAAGAGGAGGGCCCTTCCTCCCTAGCAGTGCACATGAAGAGATAGAAACTTAAATGGAAAATAAACTAGACAACACATGTAACAACAACGTGATATCTTTGTATTAATATGACCAAAATTACAGAGCCAAAAGTAATATTATTCTCCACTAACCCTTTGACTTCCAGGGTCGAGAGTTATATAATGGTTACATGTTCAGAAAAACGAGGAAAAGATCAGTCATGAGAATCTTATGATTCTCATGGTGACCAAAATAAGATACATATAGTTACAACCACTTCTTAATAAAAATTCTGATTGGAAGAATATAGATTACAATCAAAACTTCCCAAAAGATGTCATCCTAAAATACAATATGTAATGACTTCTACAACTGTCCATGGAAAATGAAAATTGTAGCATAACAACAATTGCGGACAGGTCGACATCCAGAAGTTGACAATGTCCAATCAGCAATACAACTATAACAACAATTTATATAGTGGGTCTATAACACCACCGTGATGTAGCATCATCATGGTGTAACAACTCTTTGTAAGAGCAAATTTTCATTGCTTCTATACGCCTCATGCTCTAGATCTTTTGCTCTAAGAAAAACATTTGGAAGGATAGAAAAATACCAGAGAACTTCTTCCAACATTTATCCCAATTATTCATAGAAAAAAAGAAATGATACATCATAATAATTGATAAACCAACAAGATAATGAAAATAAGGTAAAATAGCACTGTTTAAGATAGAAAATCGGGAAAAGAGGCAAAGATAGTCCCAATGATTGTAGTCACAAGGTAACAATGGGGGAAACAGATGTAGGAAATAAGTACAAAACGGGCACCCAATAGTATGTAGGTTAAAAAAGTATCACTATGGGATAAAAAAATCACTAAGGATGTGGTATCAGAAATTTGATACCTATATACGGGGACTTGGCTTCACCAGAAGCAAAGAGGATCACTGTGTGTATTTTAAATTAATTGGTGACCATGTTATTTATTTGGTACTGTATGTGAATGCTATGTTGATGGTTTGAAATTACAAAGAAATTATCCATGATTTGAAGACCCAATTGTTCTCTAAATTTGACATGAAGGATCTTGTTGCTGCAAACTATATTTTGGGCATGGAAATTAAGAGAGATCGAGCAAAGAGGAAGTTTTGGTTAAACAAGAGGAAGTATGTCGATACAATATTGCAGAGGTTCAATATGCAGGACAGTAAACTGGTGAAGATTCTTGTTGTCACTCTGTAATTTGTAAGATTGGAAAGAACAGATGATAGAGGACAACATCAAACCAATTTGGAGTCGAGGACCTAGCATTCCTAGACTCAGAGAGGGATCTCTTTGTTTTATGATTTAACTTGATAAATATAAGTGCTGATATTAGGCTAGTAATATAAATGAGGGTTTGTTTGTTTGATTGATTGGGTGGTTGGACAGACAGAGCTGAAAATTAATCCATTGGGCCATGGAGTCATAAAAGGCAGAATTATGCATCAAATTTTCAAGGGCATTCACAGGGAAAGCTAACTATGTAGACTGGATCTTACTAGTAGTGGGAGTATTGTTGAGAATTTGTAAGGCTAGTGATTAACTAAAATTCTCTTCTTGATAATTACTTGTGAGCTTGCTTACGTATTCTTATTTCGCTTAATTAATCTTTCATCAAGTCAATTATCAAAGCACTAGTCAAATGTAGAGACAAAATAATTTTCACTTGTAACTGAACATCTTGAAATGTAGTTAGGGAGGTAAATCTCTGATTTACCTTCCTCACTTTCTACCACCTTTAGATCACTGTTTTGAAAATTTATTTCCTTAGATAATTTACAATCATAGATGTTCTTACTATACTCTTTTTGCACCTTCAGTCATCATTGAACCTTCAGTCAGTGTGTACCTTCAGTCATCATCGAACCTTCAGTCATTGTGTACCTTCAGTCATCATTGAACCTTCAGTCATCATCATCGTACCTTCAGTAAGTTATACTTATAGCTGTACTGAACTTGTTCTTATGTCCGTAGCCTTTTAGATGTTATATAACCTTAGATAGATACGCACTAGCTGCTCCCTTTTCCGCGTTGTCAACCTTAGTATTGTCCGCAAAAACTTAGGTGATCCACATTATTTTATCTGTTGTACAACATTAGACAAGTCTGCAATTCTTATTGAACAAAAATCTTAGACATATCTCTGTTCTGTTCACTGTCATTTATGCGAAGTTTTCTGGCCTATTTATAGTTATTCGACCCTATAATTAGCCGACCTATTAAGTGAACTGTTGGGACATAATTTGAGCCGACCTTTCTAGCAATTTTCAAGCCGACTTTACAAGTTTTATCTACAGCATCTTGTCCATTGTTTATAGGTTGTTTATCTTTGTCTCCTTGTTTTCATAATTACATAGTCAACATGAAGACTGACCTAGTTACATTTTAAAAAAATATGAGATGGGAGAAGGAGATTAAGGTTCAACTTAAATGGAGAGAAGACCATCTCTGAATTCTACATTCAGGTCTCAGAGGAAAACATTATTATAACAAAACACATAAAGAATTAAGGTGCTCTTTTAGAAAATCGTAATCTAAATTTTTTGTTTTGAAATCAGATAAATTGATGCACAACATGAAAAGATAGATGAAAACATTAATATATAGGAAAAACATCACCATTAACATAGCTCAAGAATCATGTGAACGGTCTCTTATTATTGATGCCCAGCTCAAACAATTATGGAGTTCCAATACTTATTACAATGCAAGCTTCAGCAACGTCCAATTTTCCAACCCTTGATAATGAAACTTCTAGCAGCATTTAACTAAAACTAATTCGGTCGCCCTGTCTTACTCGGAAACCTTTCATTGATTACACTTTAACAGAATAATGGACAATTGTGGCCATGCAAGGCTTGATCAGACATCTCTGACAACAACACCGCCTCTGGAATTAATTTTGGGCAACTCTTCGTAGATCCAAACGCTTCAATGGATCCTCCGAATATAAAACAGTAAGCGTTGGAGGTGGCTGTGATGGTGTCGAAGAGGCAACCAATGGAGGCTTTAAAATCTAGCTTTGTTTTGCAAAAAACTAGAGTTGGGTAATTAAGTCTGGTGCAGCGCTGGCTACTTTCATTGATTAGTAATTGTGCTGATGTGTTTTTGCTGCCTTTTCATTTCTGCTGGTATGCCATAACAGTTCTGCAATAATTCCCTTTGCCCGACTCGACCTCCTTTTTTTTCACTCCTTGTCGGGGCTTACTCTGCCATAAGTCTTTCTTTCATGTTTTAGCCCTTTTTCTTCATAAAACAAAGCGCAGACTGCATACACGTGGATCCGAAATCCTTTAGATTTCAATGATATAACCACATCGCATTCATGCCAACATCACACTTCACATGGCGCAAGACTTAACTTTACCTTTGACACTTATCTTCTAAGATTTGCAATTTGCGATCGAGCCCCACCGCATCACACATCGCATGCCAACACTCTTAACAATTACCTCCCACGGTAATCCTTTGAAGATTTGCGATTTGGTGCCACCATATCACATACCGCACTTTGGCACTTTTAACATTTACCTCCCGTGGTAGTCCTTTGAAACTTACGATGTGCGATTGCAATCGGGTTGCATCGCGAAAAACTTAAAAGTTGCGGGCACTTAAAGGTAAGTTATAGAAGGTGCGAAGTGCGCCATGTGATGCGCTAAATGTGGGAAAGTGCGAAAAGGTGGAAGGTAAGGAAAATATGAAATACAAAGGTTTTCATGTGGATTCGGTAATATATGAAGGTTGGATGGGTCCCACAAAGTTACATCGATGGAGTTTTATGTTTTGGTGATGAATTTAAGAAGAAAAGGCTAAACTTCCAAGGTGCAAAGTGCAGGAAAGAGGTAGGGCTTTAAATGATACGACTGCTAGTGGGTGGGTGGAGCTATAACAATAGAATTGCGGACTTTAAATTATATAAATGGGTTTTTAGAGTAATAAGTCTCAAAGGTTATGTATGTGGGTTTTGGGGGTTTGAATGGGATTTAGAGCATTGGAGTTCAGAATTTGGGAAGATGAAAGTTTAGAAGAGGGAAGATGGAATGAATGAGGGCAGTATGGATTTTTCTCACCATCACACTTAATCAGCAACACTTTCCTCTTTCAACTAAACTAAAGGCAAATAGATTCATTTGATGCTCTTGATAGTCAAGATTTCCCTTTCTTTCTCTGAAAATAAATGATGGCCATAGAATATTATTTTCAGTATGAAAAATCTGAACAATAATCAGTCACCTTGTGATACTGTGAAATACAGGAGTCTAACAGTTCATATTCCTGTAGTTGTAAAGCTGTCTACTGAACAATGTCCCAAGACACAAGAAGAAGAAGAGGATATGTCTCATGTTACACATGAAAGTGCAGTGGGAGTATTCAAAAGGTTTATTTCAAAACTAGGGAAGGAGCATTGGACATCAGTGAAGCATGTTTTCAGATATTTGTGTGGCACTAGTGATTATGGTTTGTGCTACCAGGGAAGACCAGGATTGGATAGATTTTTGGACATCTGTGGTTTTTTTGATGCAGACTGGGGTGGAGATTTGGACCAAAGAAGATCTACAAGTGGGTATGTGTTTGGCCCATTTGGAGGTGCAGTCAATTGGATGAGTAAACGATAGTCTGTAGTGGCTCAACTACAGAGGCAGAATACATGGCAACCACTCATGCAAGCAAGGAAGTAGTTTGGCTGCATAGATTGTGTTCAAGTATGGGGTTGGTGCAGCGAGCTATAAGGATAGACTGTGATAGCCAAAGTGCAATTTTCTTGGCTAAGAACCCTGCTTATCATTCAAAGACAAAGCACATTGATGTTCAATATCACTTTGTGAGAGATATGGTTGAGGATAAAAAGGTGTTGTTGGTAAAGGTGGACACTGTAAAGAATGTTACAGATGCATTGATGAAATCTGTGAACACTAATAAGTTCTCTTGGTGTAGAGAAACAATGGGTGTTGTAGGGTTGGACTAATGAATAAGCATTCCTGTGGCCCCCCATGGAAACAAAAAAACAAGTGAACACATATTTCATTAAATTTGGAATTAAATAGTGGATCTAGAATTTGAAAATAACTAAAAACTCAATTATAGTGGGATAATGTTGACCGGTATGTGTTATATTCTTTCGACGAATAGTCACATGTGCGGGAGGACGGATAGCCCCCTACATGGGGTCCGGGGCAGTACCCCGAGAATTTTTTTTTTTGGACCCTATTTTAGGTAGGCAGACCTACCTATCAGTTTGTGCATGTTTTCACATGGTTTTGGGGCATGATGGTTTTTGGCCCCTAGTATTTTGTAGATCTAGTCAGGGGAACTAAGGTTATGTTCTAATCCAGGGAAAATGGATTAGGGTTTATGAATGCTTCGACATGTATCTATATATATATATATATATATATATATATGTTGTAACACTAAAAGGAATATAATGAAAAATCAAGCTGGTAGTCCCAATTTGGGATCTAGGGGAAAAATCTCTGTGTGTATTTGTTTTATGTTTTATTCTCTCGCTATTGTTTATATTCTATTTTTAAGAATTCGTTTGTAGATAATTTATGTACAGGGTTAAAACCTACACCCTTTGTCCTTTCCCTTGTCTGGTTCTGACTCAGAATCATAACATGCATATGATTCAGATGCCTTCAGATTGATCACTAGCGACTGTTTGGACTGACACTTGCTTGTGTTGTGAGTGGGGCTGTTATGTTTTTTACAATACTTCCCCGTGTCCTTATTTGGATTTGTGGTGTTGTTCTGAGTCACCCCACTTTGGATTTTCCCCTTTTCCTGTGGTTTGGGGGCACCTTTCCCTGGCTTCAGATTTACAAATCCAAAGTCTCGCTTCTTTTGCTTAAATTTCTGCTCAAACTTGGTAGTATATCAATATGTCGTGCCAAGCAAGGTAATGTCGAGGAACTCCATTTCCTCTTGAATGTATCTATGAAAAAATCTGCAGTACTTGAGCACAAAATGTTTCTCTGAATCTTTAATACCTAACTTTGTGCGTAGGGTATGGAACAAATTCATCATCTCGTGCACATATTGATCCCTTTGCTGCTGCAGCATGGTCCATTGGATGTACTTGTCATCATAGCTCCCCATAGGGTAATATTGTTCCTTGATGTCATATCAGAATGAATTCCAAGCAGGTGCGGCCAAAAACAGAGAGGGTTCCCCCTCGTCCTTTTTCCCTAAGTAGGCATCCCACCAGCCTTAGACATGGGGGGTGAATTTGAGGCATGCAAAAGTAATATTTTCTTGGTTGGAGAAATCATGGACCGAGAAATACCATTCCAAAAAATTCAACCATTTATCTATGAAGTTTGCATATTTATGTCCTTCGAATATAGGAATATAGAAGTTTACTTGTACCTTGTGTTATCACTCGAATTGAACCTCAGGCTGAAAAGAGGCAAAATAGGGTAACATATAAACCATGCTCAACCTTGTAGCTAGCCCTACAAGGTCAGGAAAGGGCTCTCTCTGTGAAAATATATTCAACCAAATACAATTATAACCTGATTTTAGGCTAGGTATAATAATGGGAAAATGTTTAAATGAATGAATTTTTAGGGATGTATGGAACAAATGGGACAGTTTGAAATTGGGGAATTAAATCAGGGACACAGGGTATTTCATGGGGCAAGGTAGGCAGGAAATTTTAGCAATTAAATTTAAATAATGATGGAAATGGAAAGATTGGTGAGGAGCTGAAAAGGGCATAAGAATGGATCCTTTTCAAATAGAAGAAAACACAGAATATTGAATGATTTTCCAAGGTAGATCATTAAAAATGGATTCTAACTATCTGTCTTGAAAGCATTCAAACAGAGATGTTTAATGAATGAATGGTACACATAACAATTTACATATGAACACAAAGTAGAGAACAAATGCTAAAACTCATACTACATGGATCCCACAAATCAAAGCTGCATTCTTTATTAATTCCTTGTCCAAAACTGTTACAATGGAGCGTAGAGCATCCTCCTGATTTTCCACACTATTCCCCTACTTTTGAGTTACAGACTGCTTTACAAATGATTTACAATTACATTAAATAGACTGAAATGTGGGAACATAGATCCAAAAAAAAGGGAGTTGTTTTAACAGCTTAAGAACATAAATCCAAATATGAAAAAGAAACCAACAAACTGCCCCTGAAAAGAAGGAACAGTAAGACATTTTGACCATCTTGAGATTTGCTGATATGCCCAACAAATGAGAAGAAGAAACCTGTAGCATAAATCCCTTTAAATCGTTGCCGAAGATGTCTCACTGTTTCATATTTAGTTCTCGGCTTTTGACTGTCTCTCACTGTTTTTACTCTTTGAAGAAAACTGACTTTGAAGAAAATTGCCTTTGAAAATAAAAATGAAATAATGCCTTTAGTGAAGGAAAAACCCATTTTTGAATGGAAGGAGCAAAGGGAAGGAGGTGGGGTTCACAATCGCAATCGGAATCGGAATCAATGGGCAGAGGGGATATAATATATAATAAAACATTTGAAAAACACATGTTATGATGTTGTCATTGCAATCGGGATCAGAGGGTATGGATGTATTTGGAACAAGCCCAAAAAGCTCTGATGCAATTGGAAAGGTCCGATGGGATTATAATAATAAAGCGGGGAAATCCCTTTGAAAACAAACGAAAATGATTTTTCGCTTTATACAAAGGAAAGAATGATTTTTCATTGAAAGGGCAGAGGGCCTTTAAGGTGGGAATGGGGTATAGCGCAATTGCAATCAGAATCGAGGGATTGGGGCGGGCATATTACACAAAAAAACTTCGTCGATGCGATTGGGAAGAGGCGATGGGGGATCCTTTATAAAACGTGATGAAATGTAATTTTGGGATTTACAAAGGGAAAAGGCCCTTTGTATTGTAAATGGGCGAAATATTAAATAGTGGGACCCGAAGGTCCATTGGCATCAGGAGATTGGAGGAGAGTGGGGCAGAGTGTAATATAAAATGCCGATTGCGATGATCCGATCGCATATGGGCCGTCAGATCTTTAATAGGATCAACGGTTGGGATATAATCGGGCGGAATTGATCGAGGGGTTTGCAATCAAGAGCTCTCAATCGGAGGGGATGATTTGAAAGCACTGATTGCATACGGGATGTTAGATCGTTGATCGGATCAACGGTCAGAATGACATCGGGCAGGTTTCAATCGGAGATATGACAATGGGGAAGGAGAATCGAAGGAAGGGATTTATAATACCAAAATTTTATTATAAAGTTTAATGGGTGATGTGGGGAAGTGGTTTGATTTAATCGGATCGGGAATTATCCAATCGCATCGGAGATTTTACATGGGCCAATCAGAACGCACATTCTAAATGTTGAGATTGCAATGGGAAAGGGAAAAGTTTGGATCGGCGGGGTATTTTATAATGTAGAACTTAAAATTTGTTATAAAGTTTAAGGGGTCATGAAGGGGAAGTGGTTTGATTTAATCACATATGTATTTTAATTTAATAATGCAATTTTACCATTAGGTGAGGAAAAAGGGGTTTTATAATAGAAAATATTAAACTTTAATAATATAAAGTTTAGGGAGAAATGGGAACTGGGGTTGTTTTAGGGTAAAGGGGACTTTTGTTTCACTTAGGCATAAATTTCAATCCAGAAGTCAGTTTTGAGAGTGTAATATACTGTTGGAAAGCTCTTTCCGAGCTCTTTCTGCTAAACCTACTTAGAACATGATTTGACGCTAAAAATGCTATGGAAAACCTCTCTGAATGGCAGGGATATGACTTCGTGGAGATAGCAGCTTTTGAAGTGTGACTTATTACATATGATGACATAAATTACATAAGAGATGATAATAAAGGCAAAGTATCATGTTTTCACCTCAAAACATGGTTTTGAGGCAAAAATTACATCAAACTAAATAAAACATTTCTTTGATCTTCCCAGGTGCTGTGACTTTGAGTTTATTGACTTCCTCATGACCTTGCTGATATTTATTGAAACTTGACTTATTAATTTGACCATGGTGAGATCCTAGAACCTGATGAGACCCATCCTACGACCTACTGACATGACTCACAAAGTGAGAGTAACTCATGACTAAAGACCATAGAGAGGAGAATCAGCAAGTTTCACATGAGGGAAAACTGATGAAAAATCACTACCATCAATGAATCCATGACCTAGCGGAATGGTGAAAATTTATGGTATGGGACTCCTAATATGCAAATGCAAAAGAGAAATTTTGATCATTGATGGCAGTATGACTAGAATAACACTAACATTGGCTCCAATGGGGATGGTAGCTCCTTGGAGGTGCCAAGAACACCGTAGACCAAGTAGCCTTATCCATTGGGCATAGAGTCAAAAATACTGAAAGCTGACACAATGCAGACTGACTCTGACTCAAGACTAAGATTGAAAACTAAAATAAAACCAAAGCATACACATATCATCCAAGTTTTATAGCCTTTACCTCGGGCCCCAAACTTCAATGACTGTGTACTTGAAATCTGACCAAAATAAGATGGTATATATAATGATGGTGACATATTTTCTGATCTATTATCTTCAACAATGGTAGTGCTTCAAAAGTCTACCATTCAATGCTCCTCCAGGGCAATCTTGGCCATCCATTTCTGAAAGCAAGAAAGCATTATGTCCCCTGTATGCTGAAATCTTATATGGTCCTTTCCACAGGTTGTTGAACTTACCATGCTTCCCTTTGTCCTCATTTCTTGCATCCCATCTCAACACCACATCATCTAACTGAAACTTTTCTGCTTTGGTCTTTTGATCATAGATATTATTTATCTTCTCCTGCAACTAAATACTGTTATGTGGCGCTTCTTCTCTGGTTTACTGAAGGTGGATCATCTGATTGATTCTTCGCTGATTGTCATCATCTTCACTTCCAACTTCTTGCAATAATCTCATGACTGGGACTGTAAGTGATGTAGGAAAGAAAACATTAGTACCATAAACCAATTCAAAAGGTGACATACCTATGGATTTCTTGCTACTAACTCTATCTGCCCACAATGCGTTGATGAGCTTTCGATGCCAGTTTCTTTTGTTTGCCTCCAACAATTCTTGATTATATTTATCAGAGATTTGTTCGATGATTTTTCCAGGCCATTGCCTTGTGGGTAGTACGTTGTTGAATGGCCCAGGAAAATATTGTATTTGTCGCAGAAATCCACCATCTTCTTAGACTTGAACACTACTGCGTTATCTGTTATAATTTTGTATGGGCAGCCAAAACGAGATAAAATGTTCGACTCTAAAAATTGAATAATTACCATATCAGTTGCCTACCTTGCTGAGACGGCCTCGATCCATTTAGTGAAGTAATCTCTTCCTGTCAATATCCATCGATGTTGTGCTGATGATGTGGGATAGATTTCTCCTATGAAATCGAGTCCCCATTGCTAAAAGGGAGTGTTCACTGAAACTGGTTTCAAAGGAAGAGGAAGAAATTTATTCTTCCCTTGAAAAATTTGAAATTCATGACAACTCATTACTGTTTTATAAAAATATGAAAATAGAGTGGGCCAATAATATCCTTCTCTCAGCACTTTGTTAGCTGTAGTTTTCCAAAACAAATGACCACCACAATCACCTTTGTGAAAGTCATGCATTACCTTCTGAGCCTCTTCTTCAACCAAACAATTGAGCATAATACCTCCTAGATCCTTCCAATAAAGAGCACTGTTTAAAACACAGTATTTAGCATATTTTAGTTTCAGTGATCTACCTTTACTTTTAGACATGCCTGGAGGTGGTGAAAGATGCTGAAGAACATAAAAAATATCTGAATACCATGGGGTTTGTATAAAAATATCTGAAATTGGAACAAGCAAACCTTCATCTTCATCCTCTGAAATTGTTGTTATGAGGTTTATATCCAAAGCGCGCAGGTTTGATTGGGCCATTAATTTCACCAAGCCTTGTCCTTTGATCAACTTCGTGGGTTTGATCTCCAAATCATACTCCAACATTGCTGCTATCCACTTACCTCTTCGACCTTCTAGATTAGTTTGCATCAACACATCCTTCACTGCTGCATTAGGGACATATGCTATAGTATGTGAATGCAGAATATAGACACTAAAATCCTTCAATGCCTTTATAAGAGCCAATGCTTGTTTTTCAATAATATTATACCTCAAAGAAGCATCTCTAATAGTCCTGCTAAAAAAAGAAATCAGTTTTTCAACCTAATCTCTCTTTTGCATCGAAACAGTAGCCATAATATGCTCCGATGAAAATGAAAAGATAATTAAATCTTGAGTATAATCGGGACTAATCAAGAATGGGGCATTGGACAAAACAAACTTTACCCAATTAAATGACTTGATAGCTTCCTCACTCCATTTGACAGTGCTATCCTTCTTCAACATATTAGTCATTTCTCTTAAATGTTCAACCAAATTGGGTATAAATCTGCGCAATAAATTCATCTTACCATTGAATGCTTGAATCTCGTTTTTGTTTCGTGGAAGGTCTATGTGCTAAATTGCCTCCACTCAAGATGGATCAATGCGGATACCATCTTTAGAGATGATATGCCCCAGCAGCTTGCCTTCATCCATGGCAAAGAGACTCTTCTCTGGGTTAAGAGGAATCCCAAAATTTCTGCATCGCTGAAACACAACCCTCAAATGGTGAAAATTCTCATCATCAGAACCAGAAAATATTGTCAGATCATCCAAATAAACAACAAGAAAAACATATTTTTCATTGGAAAAAGCAATTTCCATTGCTCGCTGGAAAGTAGCTCCAACGGTCTTCAGTCCAAATGGAATTTTGGCATACTGGAAAGTTCCCAAGGGTGTTGTGAAGGCAGTTTTGTCTTGGTCTTTCTCATGCACCAAGATCTGATTGTAGCCTGAGTAGCCATCAAGTAGTGACATCCTAGATGCTCCAACTACTCTCTGCAGAATATGATCCATCTTCGGAAGTGGATAATTATCCTTTAAGGATGCTTTATTCAAATTCCAAAAATATATGCACAACCTTATTTCTCCTGTATTTTTACGTACTGGGACCAAATTTGAAATCCAGTCAGAAAATCTAATTGGGACTATGATACCAACTTTATACAATCTGTTTACCTCTTTTTCAATGGATGGCAACAGTTTCAGATTGATTCTTCTCAGCTTATGTCTAAATGGCTTCTGATCCGACTTGATGGGAATAGTATGCTGGATTATGTTTTTATCATACACCTTCAAATATGAATAATCCCATGCAAACACATCAAAAAATTCAAAAATAAATTTAACATACTTTTCCTTTACCTCCAGGGATAATGCTTTTCATAACTTCACAAGCTTGGGCTTGTCTGCTGTCCCAAGATTCACATCTTCGACTCCTTTCTCAGTAGGCACCAAGCTTGGTTTCCTTGCAACATCATCCTGATCAAAAAGCTCTTCTAAAGGTATGAGACCTCTAGGAATTACATTATCATTTAGCTGCAATATGTCCATCTGATTTGCTTCCATTTCTTGATCATCAACAACATAATCACCTTCTATTGGAGTATCTTTGAATTTTTCATCACTCTGAAAAAAAGCGCTGATCTCATTGTCATCCCAAAATACTTTCCAATACCTTAAATTGTCCGGAACAACAGGCCTATGTTTGACATAAATTTCAAACTTGTTGTTGGAGTTCATCGGAATCTTCAAATTGCTTGCTGTAGTGGCCAGAGAATCAACAATAATGTTCTGCATTCTGGGTACTGCTGTCAAAGTGTACTCAAGAAATGTCTTCAAGATGTCTAGGATTTCGTTTCTGTAAGTCCTTAATCAGGGATGCTTTGCTTGGTACTCTCCTTTGACCTGTTTTATTATCAGCTCTAAATCTCCGTAGACAGAAATCCTCTTTGCATTTAGCTTCTTCAAAATTTTCAGACCTGCAATCAAAGCTTCATACTCTACTTCATTTTTAGAGCAGTCAAAGGCTAATTTGTAAGCACATAATCTAACATTTCTGGGAAATTTTTCAGGCTGGAAAACAGGGCTCTGAATCCATATTCCAATACCAGCTCCGTCCTTACCAACAGCTCCATCAAATTCCATGCTCCAAAGGCCTTCTTCTTCTTCTTCCAAATGCTAAAATTTTGCTTCTTTCTCTACTTTATCCTAACTGATTCCTGTATCCTTCTGCTATTCACTGTCTTTTTGCTGCTAGTAGGCAGGAGGCTCAGAAGTGCTTGCTGCTTTATCTTTTTCTTGTTTGAGGAATTCCCTAAAATTCTCTGAAATTTCGGGCATGTCATCTACTTGTACCAACTGAAAATTCACATTATTCAAACCACCATCTGAATATAATACAAAATACTCTAAATCTTTGTGGACTGCATTAATGGGATGATTTATTGGCTTCTCTTTGCTAGTGATCATATATTTCATTTTCTTCTCCCTATATAGTTTTCTTAACTAGCCAAACACGAGAATGGTGGCATAAGAGAAGTCAAGCTACATGATTCCTTTAAGTTTTGCACCCCAAGACCTGGATAGAAGCATTCCAAACCATGGTGGGACATCGGCAACAACTAAATCCATCAAGACATTCTTGGTTGGGATTTGATCTAAAGACACTACCAAGTCTTTGATAAGACCAATACAATGGACCCTACCCGAGTCAAAGGAATACAAATCATGGTATTTTCGAGTAATATCAAGTCCTAACTTCTCCATGATGGCTTTGGGCATCAAATTATGTGAGGCTCCGGAGTCCAACATAGCATTATGCAAGATGAACTCATGTAATCTAAGACTCAGGTAAAAGGGAGGGACTTCGCTTTCTTCAGATTGATCTTCTATGGCTGGACCAAAGATGAGTTCCAGATATTCATCATCAACATTAACCATATCAGAAACAAAGTCTATTTGCAAAATTCTAGACACCTGATTTTTATAAGTCCTATTTTTCACCAACTCAGTTAAGGGCATGGACAATTTCAGCTTAGAAATTTCATTCTCCAAATTAAAGGAAGGGACTTTTTCTACCTCTTTAATGGGAGGATATTTCTTCTCTGCTTGCTCCTTTGCTACGCTCTGCTGGTTCTTCTCATTTGGGCTATTAATCAATGAAGGTGTTTTGCTGGAGGAAGGGTCAGCCGGCTCTTTCCCTTTCTTCTGAGAATCATTCTTCAATTGCTGCTCTTTTCTTTTCTGAATGGGACTAATTAGAATGTCTCTGTTCCTCAAAGAATACTGATTTTGTTGAGCCAATAAAGCGTTCATGTACCCTCTTTGGTAGTCGTCGGACTCTTCTTCTATCACCACGTCATTGGCCAAAATGAAATCATCGTCCTTTTGAATATATGAAATCGTTGTATACTCTTCATATTCTGTGAGAAAGATGGGCGTGCCATCAGCTGTGAAGAAATGATTGGCTTCAATCAGAGGATCATCATCATCTGTGTCTGTTCCTTGAACATAATTCTTCCGCAATGGAGTTTTGATCTGCTGCTGTGGTGCCGCTTCGTCCTGTGTTCTTTTTTCTCCTTGCTTAACTCTGAACTGCGGCTGCTGTCCTCAGAAATTTGGATTCCTAATTTTAGGTTCAGGTCTATTGTAAATGGTTAATTGATCAACCATATTTTCGACTGTTTGAATCAAAGTGTCCATTTTGTTGTCTAGAGGAGACGCTTCTTCTTTCACAGTGACTCTTTTTTCATCTCTGGTTCGAGCTCTTTTAGCTAGCAGATTAGCTTCTACGCTCACGACTATCTTCTGCATGTCTTCAAGTGAGGAAGGATCTCTTTCTCGTAGTTGATATGCCATATCAGCATTGAAACCACCTGGAAATTTGAGCAAGGCTAATCCCACAGGAGGTTTCAGGTTATCCAGAATAGCATTATATACAACATTGAATCTTAAACAATAATCCTGCACAGTTTCACCCACATTTCTTTTAATATTTTCATACTCACACAAAATTTGGAGTGGTTTTTTCTTTACCTCCCACCGGTCTAAGAAGTGTGTATGTAACTCCTACAAAGTGCGGATTGAGCCTGCTGGTAAGGCTCTGAACCAATTTCTAACTTCACCTCCAAAAATTTGGACAAAAAACCTTGTAGTTACATTCTCTACCTCTACCTCATGAAGATCAAAAAAGTCATTCATCTTTTTTAGGAATTTGGCTTCTGTGATCCATAGAATGTGTGTAATAATTTTCGGTGAAAATCACATAAAAGAAATTTTTGTCGACGTGTTTCGAACCAGCCATTGTGGTTCATCATCAGGACAAGATGAGAAATCTGATCAGGAAACCAGTTTAAGTAGAACAGGACTGCTCCAACTAGCCGTTGGAAAAACGGCTAGTTTGACTAGAAAAGGAAAATTATTATTATTATTATTTATTTATTTATTTATTATTTTATTTAATTTATTTATTTATTTTATTTATTTATTTATTTTAAATTTGATTATGTTTTTATTATAAATTCTATATAAATAAAAATCGAATATAAGATCAAATCAAATAAATAAAATAAATAAATAAATAAAATAAAAATAAAAATGTAAAATAAATAAAATAAAATAAAATTCAAATAAAATTCAAATAAAAATTCAAATTCAAATAAAAATAAAAATAAATAAAACCACACTGGCTGGTTCGAAACGCGTCGACAAAAATTTCTTTTATGTGATTTTCACCGAAAATTATTACACACATTCTATGGATCACAGAAGCCAAATTCCTAATATTGAAACCTTGCTCGGTAGGGCCTTGGCACTTAAAGTTCATCATTTTGAAAGGGCACGTTTGCGGGTATCTAAGATGAAATCTGATCTGACCTTTTTGAAGAGATGTAGAGATTCCTCCTCCGTTCCTTCGTTTGCCAAGATTAAACATCCTCTAAATAATTCCAGAAATGAACGGGTTTTTCTTTCAGCCAGTCTTGGCATTATTAGATCTGAGATTTCGAGGGTTAGAAAGTGTCTCGATCTCTTTTCTCGGAGGCTATTTTCTTCTCATCTGGATTTGTCGTATTTAATTCCGGCTGATGTTTGGGCTGTAGTGGAGGCCCGCTCTGCTTTAAAAGCCCAGCGCTGGGAGGGATTATACAATAAGAAGCTTTGTTCAAAATTCCTCAGGCTATCTAAAGATTCATCCTGCGTTAATGAGAGAAGGTGCCTTTCTAACAACAGAGTTAATAGTTGTCAAGTTAGTGCTTTACGGTCCTTCATCATGGGTTCCGATCTGTCATCGTCAGCTTCTCCTGCTTCTTCGTCGACCAGGACTGCTACCTCTAGCGGTCAAAATATGAATCCCCCGTCTTTTTCTGGGCATCTGTTGGTTGATGATGCAACGCACATGGAGGAGGCGTTTAGTTATCAAGTGGGGTCTAATTCTACAACGACAAAGTCGAGTTCGCCAGCGGCTAAGGTTTTTGTAACTGCGTCAACGGAACAGATCCCCAAGAATCAAACGACCTCTCTCATGGGTGAGATTCGTGGTTTAGATTCGGCGCTGTTTTCTTTCTCTGGAATGAATGAGAGCGTGTTGTGTTCCAGTTTACAGGTTTCTATTGCAGATGGATCAAGTCCTTCGTTGACCGACCAGGTTTAGCATTCTGATCTGTCCCTCTCTGTTTTAAACTTTAACTCTTCTAATTTTCCTTCTGTCTATTCCGTGTTGCCGTCTTTCCAGGGTTCCTCCAATTTAATTCCTGCTAGGCCAGAGTTAGATGGTTTTAATATTAACGAAAACTTTCTAAATATCAATATTAACAATGTGGCGCCGTTCAATAATATTAATATTTTGAATAATAATAATATTGATATTGTTAACAATAATAATATTGATAATATTATTAAAAATAACCATAACATTAATAATAATAATATTGATATTCTTAACAATAATAATATTGATAACAATAACCATAACATCAATAATAATAGTATTGATATTATTAACAGTAATAATAGTAATAATATGATTTATAGGAACCATAACATTATTAATAATAGTATTGAGATTATAAACAATAATAATACTAATAGTAGCAATAATAATAACAATATTAGGGGTAATAATATTATCAATAACACTAATACCAATTCTCCTTTAAAGAAGACTGTTATCAATCTTTCTCGTTTTTCCTTTGATCGTCATGTCTATAGTTTATTGGAAAGGGGCCTTAATTTTGCTCTTACTCCTAAAAAAATACCTATTCATGACATCATTTGTGATATAGATTACGGGATTAGAGATTTGCCTGATGATACTAAATACATCATTAGGCAAGACTGTTCTGTCATCCTTAGAAAAGTTAAGCCTCCTAAGAGCAATATTAGCAAACATGAGTTTGAGGCTCTAAAATCCTTAAACAATAACCAGGACATTGTCGTTCTTAAGGCTGATAAGGGAGGTGCTACGGTTATTTTAAACAAGGATGATTATCGGAACAAGATGTTGGATCACCTTCAAAATAGCGGTAGCTACAAGAAGCTTGACAAAAATCCCCTTAAAAAAGTGTCTAAAGCTGTTGCTCTGGCAATAAAATCCAGTAGCACTATTGGCTCCCTTAGTAAGAAGCTTATTGAAAGTAATCCCCTTACCCCAAGGATTTATGGTCTTCCTAAGATTCATAAGGAAGGTGTTCCCCTTCGCCCCATTGTCAACACCATAGGTGGTCCGACTTATCTGCTCGCTAAATTTTTAGCTAGTAAGTTGAAGCCCCTTGTGGGTCGCACGGACTCCTTTGTCAAAGATTCTTCCTCCTTCATTAATGAATTGAAAGACATTAAGTTGGATCCATATGATAGGTTTGTGAGTTTTGATGTTGGATCATTATATACTTGCATTCCCATTAAGGAAGCCATTGATGTCATCTCTCGTATCACGGATCCTGATACTGCTCATCTTGTAGAGATTTGTCTTACCTCGACCTTCTTTAGTTTTGAGGGTGTTTTCTTTGAACAGACCTGTGGTGTAGCCATGGGTTCCCCCCTTTCCCCGGTTGTTGTGAATATTTTCATGGAACACTTTGAATTGAAGGCCCTTTCCTCTTCCCTTTTTCAACTGAAGCTTTGGAAAAGGTTTGTTGATGACACCTGTGTATTGTGGCCCCATGGTAAAGAGAAATTAGACCTTTTCTTCCAGCATCTTAATGATCAATCTGACTTCATTAAGTTTACCATGGAATTCGAAGTTGATGGTAGCCTGCCCTTTCTGGATGTCCTTCTTTCGAGAAATGATGATGGTTCCCTCTCTCATCAAGTTTTTAGAAAGAAGACCCATACTGAACAGTATTTACATGCTAGTTCTCATCATTTCCCGGCTTAGAAGCTTGGGGTTCTCAGTACCCTAGCAACCAGAGCCTTTAGAATCTCAGATGTGAACCACTTTGAAGGTGAAAAATCGCATCTCCTTAATGTCTTCTGTAAGAACGGTTATAGCAGGGATCAGTGTCTTAGAGCTTTTCAAAAAACTGAGAAAGGTCCAAAGGTTAAGAAAGATCCTTACAATCGGTTATCTGGAGTACACCTTCATTTTATCCAAGGTACTACTGTTAAAATCGCAAGGATATTGAAGAAACACAATGTCTCTTCAACTTTCAAGCCTCTCCGCACTATCCGTGGTTCTCTTAGATCAGTTAAAGACCCGATTTGCCCGATGGATGGTAAGAGTGTTTATTTGATTCCATGTTCCTGTGGGACCCCTTACATTGGTGAAACTGGTCGATCTATTAACCAAAGAGTTCATGAACATGTCGCTGACCTTAGACATGGTAGATCTTGGTCCTCTGCCTTGGCAGAGCATGCTGAAAAAACAAATCACCATATTTGTATTGAAGATACTAAGGTTATTGCAACTGTTGACCACTTCCACCACCGAAAGTTAAGGGAGGCCTTGGAAATAGAAAAGAGGCCGGTTAACCTTAATAGGGATGATGGGTGGAATGTTAGCAGATGTTGGATTCCTGCTCTTCACTCTTAGTCGATCTTGATTCCTCTATCCAGCTGTGCTCCTTTTTTTTTTTCTAATTTGGTTTCGGTTAGGATATTTTTTTTTTTAATTATTTAGTTATTTATTTATCTATTTTTATTTTTATTTTTAATTTTAAATTATTATATTTTTATTTTTATTATTTATCTATTTATTTATTTTTATTTTTATTTTTGTTTTATTTTTTATTTTTATTTTTAATTTATTTATTTATTATATTTTATTTTTATTTTTAGTATTATTTATTTATTTATTTATTTTTATTTTTATTTTTATTTGAATTTTTATTTGAATTTTATTTTATTTTATTTATTTTTACTTTTTTATTTTTATTTTATTTATTTATTTATTTTATTTTTTGAATTTATTTATTTAAAAAAAAATATTTTTTATTTTTTATTTTTATTTTTTAAATCTTACCTCTTTAGTATTATTAAATTATTTGATTAATTACGACTATTATTATTATTACTTATTTATTTATTTGATTGGATTTTATATTTTATTTATTTATTTAATTTATTTGATTTGATCTTATATTTGATTTTTATTTATATAGAATTTATAATAAAAACATAATCAAATTTAAAAAATAAATAAATAAAATAAATAAATAAATAAATAAAATAAAATAAAAAATAAATAAATAAATAATAATAATAATAATTTTCCTTTTCTAGTCAAACTAGCCGTTTTTCCAACGGCTAGTTGGAGCATTCCTATTCTACTTAAACTGGTTTCCTGATCAGATTTCTCATCTTGTCCTGATGATGAACCACACTGGCTGGTTCGAAACGCGTCGACAAAAATTTCTTTTATGTGATTTTCACCGAAAGTCATTCATGTTATCAAAATTTTGCTGGGCTGTAATGCTTTGAGTGGCATCAAAGATAGGAATTTTACTTTGATAATCAGCAGGCATATCATTTAGATTCTGAGGTAAAACAAGGGGTGCATACTGGGCAGCCATGACTCTAGGTGGATTTACAACAGTGTTTGTACTACAAGGATTCAAGGGAGGTGTTGATGGAGGAGATGATAACTAAGAATTTACTGATGGGAATGCTGATGAATTAGGAGAAGGGAATGTTGTTCCTGATGACTCTGAAGGCTCAGGGATATTAGTTACAGTGATAGATGAATGAGGGGAATTCAAAATATAATCATCAATTGAGGAATTTTCTCTTTGAACTTCAATATCTACAAGGAATTCTGGATCTAAAACTCTGTGATCAAGTGCAGTTTCAGACTTGTTTCTAAACAAAGAAAGCTCAAAACTCTCATCAAAAGAAAGATCTTCTACAAAAAATCACTCACTGGGCCAAGTATGGGATTTGAAGATAGATCTAGGACTTAGTGATCCCTCTTGTCTTCTGACAATTCTTGGGATAAGATTAGGATTCTCAAACACAGGGGCAGGATTAGGATCTGGATTAGCCCTTGTGTATCTTCTTGAAGCCAGTGTGGTTAAATTTCTATTGTACAATCTTATTTTAGCTTAGCAAACTCTGAACATCATTTTCCAGAGTTTCGGGAATTTGCAAGGAAAATATTACTGGGGTGATCTGTCTTTATACTCTGATACCACAAATATATTATGACTATGGATCTTTTGGAATAAGTGCTTGTAATTGTATTCCCTTCCAAAGCACTTTAACAATGTTCACCTTGCAATAATATTCAAATCTCTCAAGAAAATATTTAAAGTTTAATGTGCTATAGGGGAACACATTAAAAATACTTGAGCAAACCTTACTCCGGTTGTAATATCAAATTATAACAATGGTGCGATTCTTTACCAACCTTCAAACTTATATCATTCTACCAACGCGGCACACATTTCATTCAACAGGGCCCCACACATCCATATTTCGCCTTTTTATGAATTAAATAAACATTAAATAACATAAAACCACCGGACCATACCTCGATTTATTGCTCGTGCTTTTCACTGCGCGATTGCCATCAGATCTAACGCTCTCCAGATCGGACGATCCTCGTCTATTTCACATTTTTTCAAAGGCCGAGGTTTAACACATGAAATTTGCGTGATATGGGTGGTGTTTGGGTGATGACGTGCCCTTATATTACTAGATCGTGTTTTTTTGGCGTGGTTTTGCTCCAGGCCAAAAGCGGCCCGACAAAGGCGGTTTTGGTTTGTGAAACCCTCTTCTGATAAACGAACCGCGCTTTAACTCGGGTTTTTCACTGTGTTTTAGCACTTAATTCCTCGCGTTAACTCAATGGCTGGGTCCCACTTAATATTAATTCATCGGAAACAGAACAAGGCCTTTTACTTTCAACAACAGAGATTCTAAAGAATCATCACGTTCTGTACAACCTGGGTTTAACCTTAAGACAGAGGTTCCAATAATTCTATATTCACATAGGGCCTCACAATGATTTGCTTTGAAAATAGAATAAACACGTTCATTTCAAGTGCTGAGAATATGTGCTCGCAGACAGTCAGATCGATTCACTTCCCCAGTGGAGTCGCCAGAAATGTTATCACTTGAATTGAACCTCAGGCTGAAGAAAGGCAAAACAGGGTAACATCTAAACCATGCTCAACCTTGTAGCTAGCCGTACAAGGTCCGGAGAGGGCTCTCTCCGTGAAAAGATATTCAACCAAATACAATTATAAACTGATTTTAGGCTAGGTATAATAATGGGAAAATGTTTAAATGAATGAGTTTTCAGGGATGTATGGAACAAATGGGACAGTTTGAAACTGGGGAATTAAATCAGGGACACAGGGTATTTCATGGGGCGAGGTAGGCAGGAAATTTTAGCAATTAAATTTAAATAATGATGGAAATGGAAATACTGGTGAGGACCTGAAAAGGGCATAATAATGGATCCTTTTCAAACAGAAGAAAACACAGAATATTGAATGATTTCCCAAGGCAGAGCATTAAAAATGGATTCTACCTATCTATCTTGAAAGCATTCAAACAGAGATGTTTAATGAATGACTGGTACACATAACAATTTACATATGAACACAAAGGAGAGAACAAATGCTAAAACTCATACCACATGGATCCCACAATTCAGAGCTGCATTATTTATTAATTCCCTGTCCAAAACTGTTACAATGGAGCACAGAGCGTCCTCCTGATTTTCCACACTATTACCATACTTATGAGTTACAGACTGCTTTACAAATGATTTACAATTACATTAAATAGACTGCAATGTGGGAACATAGATCCACAAAAAAAGGGAGTTGTTTTAACAGCTCAATAATAGAAATCCGAATATGAGAAAGAAACCAACAAACTACCCCTGAAAAGAAGGAACAGTAAGACATTTTGACCATCTTGAGATTTGTTGATATGCCCAACAAATGAGAAGAAGAAACCTGTAGCATAAATCCCTTTAAATCGTTGCCGAAGATGTCTCACTGTTTCATATTTAGTTCTTGGCTTTTGACTGTCTCTCACTGTTTTTACTCTTTGAAGAAAAATGACTTTGAAGAAAATTGCCTTTGAAAATAAAAATGAAATAATGCCTTTAGTGAAGGGAAAAACCCATTTTTGAATGGAAGGAGCAAAGGGAAAGGAGGTGGGGTCCACAATCGCAATCGGAATTGGAATCAATGGGCAGAGGGGATATAATATATAATAAAAAATTTGAAAAATGCATGTTGCGATGGTGTCATCGCAATCGGGATTGGAGGGTATGGATGTATTTGGAACAAGCCCAAAAAGCTCCGATGCGATTGGAAAGGTCCGATGGGATTATAATAATAGAGCGGGGAAATCCCTTTGAAAACAAACGAAAATGATTTTTCACTTTATACAAAGGGAAGAATGATTTTTCATTGAAAGGGCAGAGGGCCTTTAAGGTGGGACCGGGGTATAGCGCAATCGCAATCGGAATCGGGGGATTGGGGCGGGCGTATTATACAACAAAACTTCGCCGATGCAATTGGGGAGAGGCGATGGGGGATCCATTATAAAACGCGATGAAATGTAATTTTGGGATTTACAAAGGGAAAAGGCCCTTTGTATTGTAAATGGGTGGAATATTAAATAGTGGGACCCGAAGATCCATCGGCATAGGGAGATCGGAGGAGAGTGGGGAAGAGTGTGATATAAAATCCCGATTGTGATGATTCGATCACATATGGGCCATCAGATCTTTATTCGGATCAATGGTCAGGATATAATCAGGCAGGGCCGATCGAGGGGTTTACAATCGGGAGCTCTCAATCGGAGGGGATGATTTGAAAGTGCCGATCGCATTTGGGCCATCGGATCGTTGATTGGATTGATGGTTAGAATGACATCGGGTGGGTTTCAATCGGAGATATGACAATGGGGAAGGCGAATCGGAGGAAGGGATTTATAATACCAAAAATTTATTATAAGGTTTAATGGGTGATGTGGGGAAGTGGTTTAATTTAATCGGATCGGGGATTATCCAATTGCATCGGAGATTTTACATGGACCAATCAGAACACACATTCTAAATGTTGCGATTGCGATGGGAAAGGGAAAATTTTGGATTGGTAGGGTATTTTATAATGTAGAACTTAAACTTTGTTATAAAGTTTAAGGGGTCATGAAGGGGAAGTGGTTTGATTTAATTGCATATGTATTTTAATTTAATAATGGGATTTTTCAAACGGGTGAGGAAAAAGGGGTTTTATAATAGAAAATATTAAACTTTAATAATATAAAGTTTAGGGAGAAATTGGAAAAGGGGTTGTTTTAGGGTAAATGGGACTTTTGTTTCACTTAGGCATAAATTTCAATCCAGAAGTTAGTTTTGAGAGTGTAATATACCGTTGGAAAGCTCTTTCCGGGCTCTTTCTGCTAAACCTAATTAGAACATGATTTGACACTGAAAATTCTTTGGAAAACCTCTCTGAAGGGCAGGGAGATGACTTTGTGGAGATAGCAGCTTCTGAAGTGTGACTTATTACATATGATGACATAAAATTACATAAGAGATGATAATAAAGGCAAAGTATCATTTTTTCACCTCAAAACATGGTTTTGAGGTGAAAATTACATCAAACTGAATAAAACATTTCTTTGATCTTCCTAGGTGCTGTGACTTTGAGTTTATTGACTTCCTCATGACCTTGCTAATATTTATTGACACTTGACTTATTAATTTGACCATGGTGAGATCCTAGAACGTGATGAGACCCATCCTACAACCTACTGACATGACTCAAAAAGTGAGAGTAACTCATGACTAAAGACCATAGAGAGGAGAATCAACAAGTTTCACATGAGGGAAAACTGATGAAAAATCACTACCATCAATGAATCCATGACCTAGAAAAATGGTGAAAATTTATGGTATGGGACTCCTAATATGCAAGTGCAAAAGAGAAATTTTGATCACTGATGGCAGTATGACTAGACTGACACTAACACCTTGAAAGGAGTGGCACCTCTAGAGTGGCTACTGGATGCAAATGTGTCACTGGTGGGCAACCATTGAAGGATCTAGGCAAAGTTATCCATCATTGCATTCCTTTGTTTCTCAAGGGATTCCTTGAGCAATAATTTGATAGGATCTCCTTCTCCCTCGTATTTATTTTATTTCGGTATGGGAGGTCGTCGAGGTTTTCAAGGCTGATCTTGCAAGGGTTCACCCATATCGAGCCCTAACACCTTATGCCCTGACCACATTGGGGACATGCAAAGAAAAACATTGAAAGAGGAGATTGCTCTGATACCACTGATCCGAATTTATACAATAATGCAGTAGAATACACATATAACCATAAATAAAAAGATGTTTCATTAATATCAAATAAATGAAATATGTTTACAGACAAAATGAAAATAAACTAGCTAGGGTGATGGTAGCGTATCTCTGAGAAGCGATGTGGTGGCTACAGACCTCTGAAATTTGTTACAATGAGGCTCGAAGGCCTATTTATTATTGAGGAACAATGGAAAACCCTAAACATACAAAAACCTAATTCTAGGAGATGAAGCTCCAAAAATATGGGCCTTGTTTGGGTAAATTGATACATCAACTTCTAATGGATGTAACTTTGGCATATGACCTCTGTTTGACGCACACAATACATCACTAGAAAGATCTATTTGAGGAATACAGATTTTGATGTGAGCAACATCAATTAACCCATGTTGCTCCTAATTTTCCCATAAGGCATCGTTTAGGGCCTCAAAATGTCTCCAGAATTTCAGGACCTGGAAAAACTGCTAAAAATAGTAAATTGTGCTACAATTAAGGAAATTGAAAAAATGAAAGAAAAATGGTGGGGGTCCAAGTGGAATAGGTAGGTGGTCACCAATATACACCTGGATTATCCATAGAGATAAATGAGTTAAATTGCTGGTATATGCACTACACATTATTTTCTTTCTTATTTGGCTAACTTTGTGGATCTACCCCCTAAAAGGTGCCCTCTGTTACTACTTAAGAATATTAGGATGAGAGAGGGTATTCAAAGAGAGCCATGGATTCTTAGTATTGTAGATGTATACATTGATGATGTGAATGGAGTATGTTAGTTTTTCTGTGTTAATTACTCTTTCAGATTATGAATTCATTGTCATATGTGTGCTTAAGGGTTCAATTTCTCTTGCAAATTATCAAGTCTCATGAGTGTTTTTCATGACAATTTAGTGAACAATTTAACATAAAAAAACAAATTTGAAAAACATCAAATAAAGTACAGAACATCACCATACATAACATTAACATAGGTGTTTTATGAAGGAGTTCACCCCTCCTGGGCTACATCTCCTTTGTCCAGCTTCTATGGCTTGGGCCTCTATATTATGCTCAAATTGAAATGTTTACAATGCTCTTTTTCTCCCGTAATCTGCTCCAATGAGTCAAGAATGACCAAAAATGGTCATCTAGGCACCTTCATCACCTGAATTGGTCAAAAAATCAAAAGTTATGACTATTTAAATTTTCCCCACTATTTCAAGCCATAAAATAGCTAACTGCAGCTATACTGGTAGTCTCCACTGAATTTGGGGGTCCGCTATATTAATCCATCATTAGTGTTAAGTGGTATTTAGTGCTAATTAAGCACAATTTTAGTGCTAATCACGCGCTTTAAACTAATCCTCATTTAAATATGGATTAAGCGCTAATTAAATTAGTTTAAGGTTAACAAAGCATGGTATAAGTTTTAAACCTCTGTGCTTATTCATTGGCTCCGCCGGCGGTTATGCGTTGTGGTCTTATGGAATGGGGATTGGCCCTTCAGGGCTATCCCCCACCTTCCCCTACCATTATACAATGTTTAATTTAAATATATATGGAGCACCATATTGTTAAGAACCCTCAGGCAGGCGGAACAGTAATGCGGAGCACTGTGTAGTGGGAGCTCGCGGGGTCGAACCCCGACACCTCCACCCGGACTTCACCAAAAACTTTACACCACCTTTCAACCTTTTTTTTGGGGGGGGGGGGGGGGGGCGCACGTGGCGACCCCAGGTTGCACCCCGTGTCCTCACGCGGTTGGCCCAAAATTAACCAATGAAAATTTTCCACATCACCTAGAATTTGAACTAGTGCCATGTTGCCACTTGGAAACTCACCATTCAGTGGAGAAAATGCAAAAAAAATGACCTTGCATAGTCAGCATGCCACGTCAACAGTACAAAGTGTTGACTGGGCATATTTTTTGTCATTTTTGTTTATTATTTTAAATTTTGGCTGTTTAGCAAAGCGAACATAACTCATTTTCGGGAGCATACGAACACCATTTTTTGTGAAACGAAGTGCGCCGGATTTAGAACAACGAGAACTATGCGGTTGTTCAGGTTTCGAGCCATTATCAGAGCTTTGATTTTTGAGCATAAAACTGAGCCCCTGATCATTCCTCCCCACTGGAATCCTTTTGGACCCAAAAATCTATTTCATTACTGAACATGAGGATGAGGGTATAGTTCCCTCACCCTTCTAGTCTCTAATCCACTAGAATTTGCCCAATTTTGACATTCTGAGATTTTCATAGAAACTAATCTTTTTCCTTGATTCTAGAGACCCTGTCTTGTTGCTGTAGACACCGTCATGCTACAATTCCCCTAAATCTGTAGAGAATAAAGTTGTACTTGAAGAAAGAATCTTATTTACACCTCGTTAATCAATCAAAGGAAACTTGAAAACTATCTCACCACGAACAGTGTCAACTTGACAATTTTTAGCTTGTCTTGCTTTGTACTTGTGTTGACTTTTGACCAAGTGTTTTTTACATTTCCATGTACCATTTTGAAACAAAAAACAAGTACTTGTGGAGCCTATTCCTTCTTTGTCAAATTTTTTTTGCAATTTCTCTTTGACCTTTGCACTCTCTTGCATTGACATCTTGTTTCCATCACTATTAGACACTTATGTGGATTGTTGCAAATATTTCACTTCTTGTTTACCTTTTTTAAAAGGAAACCTGTTAGAGTCTTGAAAAATATTATTAAAAACATTAGCAACTTCATTGAAATCATCTTGATCATTTGATGCATCTTTTTGAAATTTCTCATTCAAAACATCACTATGTTTGTACATTAACAAAGTCAAATTTTGACTTGCATTCACTATTCTCTTAATTTCTCCTACATGTATAAGAGACAAACTTCTCTTCTTCTTATGCGCTCTAACTATGTAATCAATTCCATCCTTGAAAAAGTGGTACTTATTCTCATGGTGATGAAATACTATCCTCTTATCATAAACATAAGGACCTCCCAAACAACACCTAAAATCTCAAGCGGAAGGACATCAAGTTCAAATTCGTTAAGAAAGTTTGAATTGATTTCAAACCTTAGCATGCACTTCCTTGTTACATGCAAGTTTGAATTCTCGCATATCCAGCCTAAAGGATAGGGTCTTGGATGTGTCACAATTTTTAGATTTAACCTCTTAACTAAGTCTTCAGAAGTCAAATTAGCTTGAGAACCACTATCAAATAGTGTGTCTATTTTGGTATGCTTTGAAACAACTCTAATATGAAAGAGTTGAATTATTGTATATTCATCTTGAGTTACATTGGAACAACTTGAAGAAATAGTGCTTACTATGTTCTTACCTTTCAAACCCATTGTTGTAATATTGGTTTCATCTCCTGAATCTGAACCTAAGTCATGTCCAATGATTGCAACAATTTTGGCCTTCTCTTTGGCTTTAAGTTTGTTTGCCTTCAACTCTGGATGGAGTTGCCAACAACGGTCTTCATCATGGCCATTTTTCGAAAAATGTTTACATATGAGTTTCTCTTTATCTAGTTTGATAGAATCATTTTCCTTTCCTCTTCCATAAAACTTACCCTTTCCTTTACCCTCATACTCAAGGAAACTATCACTTTTCTCATCTGCACTATGTTTCCCTCTCTTATAGATGTATGGCTTGAACAAAAACCTCATCTAATTTTGTGGGATTGAACATGAGAATTGTATGTCTAAGGTAACTGTGCAAACCCCCAATATACATTAACAAATTTTCTTGAGAATACAAATTGACACCAAAAATAAGAGCCCTTCTCCTATATTCATGAATGTAATCTTGCACACTTTTCCCTTTCAATTTTCTAAAATTATGCCAATCCATAATGGTTTTTGCATGTAAGATAGAGGATAGAATTTCCTTTTAATGGAAACAATAAAATTAGATCAAGACATTGAAATATTAGTATTTTTTTTAATCTCATCTTGACCGCTTGATTCCCACCATACAAGTGTTGTTCCCTCCATTCTCAAGGAAGCCAACTAAACCTTTCTGTCATCCTCTTGAAGGTTCTGAATTCTACAATAAACCTCCAACTGACGAATCCAATTATCTATCTTCTCTACATTCACTTCGCCATTATACATCAGCAACTCAAATTTGACATCAAGTTTAAGTAAGGGTGATTTGCCAATTTCTTTTGAAGTATGTGGATGAACAGATTGTAGGGTTATGGAAGTGAAAGATGATGATGAGGAAGGTGAAGATGGTGGAGTGGATGATGGTGGAGTGGATGTTGGCTTCTTATCATCTCCATGGCCTCCTCCTCCTAGATAACCCTCTCTTTTTGGAGGCCTTGAAATTTCTCCTTGCATCCTTAAATTCCTCTCCTCATGTAGGACTTTAACCATCTCAGTCATATCAAAGAATGCCTTTCTGTATGCTCTCTCATCTTTTGTCATGGTAGGTTATCATTCATGAGATATGATCACTTAAGAATCAACTTCTACTTGAGGATGTGCTGGTGTTGAAGACATTGGCAACCTTGCCCTTCTTCCTCTTGACCCAACTATAGGGCTCTCAACCAGCTTCCATTCTCCTCTTTTGAGTTTCAAACTTGTAAGCATGACACACAATTGCAGAAAATTAGATCCCTTATTGCACAACAAAACCTAAAGAACCAAGTGCTTTGATACCAAATATGATCTAAATGGAGTATTTTAGTGTTGTTGTGCTAATTACTCTTTTATATTATGAATTCAATGTCTCATTAGAGGAATTTTGAGGTCTAAAATGGGCCTTCTAAGGAAAATGTACAATCAAAATTCACTTTATGAGAACCAATTACATTTTAGGGGATGACATCATCCACAATGGTTGAGGTGGCATTACTTGAGTTAAAGGTACTTGTTACATTCTCAATGGTAGACAAAAACTCATGGTTAACCATGATAGTTCTCTAAGTACTTTTAAAGCCATAAAGTAAAGTACTAATAATAAATGTCATTTCACAGTTTTTGAATAAAATGGTATTATTGTCATTTCATATTTTTTGAAAGAAAAAATGCGTATCCTTACATAATCTTAAAGTCTTTACACATTTTTCAATAAATATTATATTTGTGTATTTTAATATGTTTATTTTTAAATTATATATTCATCTTATTTTATTTAATATTATAATTTCAAATTAATTATAAGTTAATATATATACATATATACTATACATATGAAATCAAAATAAATAAAATGTAAACTTGTAATTTTATGATAAATCAAATATATCAATAACATTATTATAATATTAATAACAATAAAAACATATTGAAATTAAAGAAACAATGTACGCTAGTTTTGTATATTAAAACAAGGTATATTTGGTTCAACATAATTGGGAAAAAAAGTTTAAAATTTCAATGTATATAAATCTTATATTTTACTTCTAAATCTAAATTAGATCTATTTCAATATTTTTTTCTTTAATGTTAAATACAACTAAATTTATTTCATTATGATTATATTAATATTATATATTATTATACATAATATTATGAAAAATAATCTAAATGTTATAGAATATATATTATATTCCTTTTTATATTATATACGATTTTTTCCTATGTTATAAATCAACTCAATTTAATATGTAATATAAAAAAAAATATAAAATAATAAATTACATTTATTATATTATTTTATTTTATTTTTATATAGTATATTAATTACTTGTTATTATACAATTTAAATAATATAAAATTTAATTAATAGTATATTATACAATTAAGGATTTACAAATTTATATTTATAATTTATTTTAAGTTATTTAAGTACAAAGGAAAAACACATTAGTTGTTCAATGATAATGAAATTTTATTGAAAAAATCATTCTTATTTATCGTCACATCAATACAAGTTTTTTATTAATTTTATTTTGGTACAACTTTTCAATTGAATTTAACCATGGTTACATGGATTGTGGTGCAAAAAGTAAAATGCAAGTTCATAAATATTATTTTATTTGTTTATCTATTATTTTATTTTATCCTTTCGAGGCCCATTTTAGGCGTCCAAATTCCCCTAATGTATGTGTGCTTAAGGGTTCAAGTTCTCTTGCAAATTATCAAGTCTCATGAGTGTTTTTCATGTCAATTTAGTGAAAAATTTAACATAAAAAACAAAGCTGAACAACATTGAAATAAAGTAAAGAACATCACCATATATAACATTATCATAGGTATTTGATGAAGGAGTTCACCCCTCCTGGGCTACATCTCCTTGGTCTAGCTTCCATGGCTTGGGCCTCTATATTATGATCAAATTTTCAAATTGACCTATTTACAATGATATTTTGCTCCTGTAACCTGCTCCAAAGAGTCCAGAATTCCAAAAAATGGTCATCTAGCCTCTCTCTGCAATTGAATTGGTCAAAAACTCCAAACGTTATGACCATTTACATTTTCCCCACTATTTCAGGCCCTAAACTAGCTAACTGCAGCTAAACTGGCAGTCTCCACCGAATTTGGGGGTACGTTATATTAATCTGTCATTAGTTTTAAGTGGCAGTTAGCGATAATTAAGCGTAGTTTTAGCGTGAATCTCATGCTTTAAACTAATCTGCATTTAAATATGGATTAGGTGCTAATTAAACCAGTTTAAGATTAACAAAGCATGGTTTAAGTTTTAAACATCCACGCTTATTCATTGGCTCCGCTGATGGTTATGCATAGTGGTCTTATGAACCGGGGGTTGGCCTTTCAGGGCTTCCCCCCACCTTCCCCCGCCTTTATACAATGTTTAATTTAAATATATATGGAGTGTCATATAGTTGAGGACCATCAGGAAGAATTAAAGGAATTTTGAGATTAAAATGGGCCTCCTAAGGAAATTATAAAATAATAGTGGAAATAATAAAATAACATTATATTACATCATCAAATTTTAGAGGGAAAAAGGCAAAAACTATTTTTTCAACTTGTATTTTCAACTTATCTTCTTATGGGTTTACTCAAATTTCAAGTGGGTACACTCATTGGATGCATAATTTGATTCATCACCGAAGGAGTACCCATGTTTCATACTTTTGATGCACCTTGTTATATGAAAAATGAGAAATACAGTAAACACTTGATTGCAATCACGATTTTTTTTGTATTTCTCATTTTTCATATAGCAGGGTCCATCGAAAGTATGCAACAAAAGTACTCCTTGGATGAGTAATTAAATTTTGCATCCATCGAGTACTCCCACTTGAAATTTGAGTAAAACTTTAGGAAGATAGTTTTAAAATACAAGTTGAAAAATTAGTTTTATTTTTTTATTATTTTTTAATATTTTTACTTTTTTTTACCCAAAAAATGGTGAATCATCCCCCATGGTTGACATCATCATCTTCAATCCTATTGGTTCTTATAAAGTTTATTTTGGTTGTACATTTTTCTTAGGAGGCTCATTTTAGACCTCAAAAGTTCTCTAATGGAAGAACGATAATGCAAAGCATTGTGTAATGGGAGGTGGCGGGGTCGAAATCCAGTGCCTCCTGCCGAACTTCACCAAAATTTTTACACCTTCTTTGAACCTTGGGGGAGCACGTGGTAGCCCCAGGCTGCACCAAATGTCCTCACTCGGTTGGCGCGGAATTTTCCAATGAAATTTCGCCACATCACCCATAATTTTGGCTAGTACCATGCTTCCACTTGGTAACTCACCATTCGTCGGAGAAAATTCCAAAGCAATGACCCTTCACAGTCAGCATGCCAATTCAGCAGTATGGACTACTAACTGGGCATCTATCTGTCATATTTATTTAAAATATCTCATGTTTAGCAAAGCGAATAAAAATAGTTTCCAAGAGCATATGGAGACCATTTTTCGTGAAACGAAGTGCACCGGATTCAAAACGACAAGCACTACATGGTCGTTTCGGTTCTAAGGCATTATGAGAAATTTGATTTTTTAGCATTAAAATTAGCCCCAAATTAATTGAGTTTATTTATTTATAATAATGTTATCCCTTTAAATTTTAATTAAAACTAGTCGCTAAAGGGGCACAAGCTCAAAAATAGAGATTCCACCTGTTAGCCATCTATAAATTTGCATACACTATGATGGATAAAACAGATCTTTAGTCTTCAAGAAACAAATTTCATGCAAAATATGGGATTTCTTGAAGACTCTATTCTGTTCCTTATCCTTCAAAAACCTAGCTATTTGATCTCTGCATTCAAAAGCCTCCTCTCCATTATTTCCCTCCTAAAAATCCCCCTTTCCCTTCATTGTCCCTTCAATTCCTAAAAAATCCCTTGTTAAACCATAAAAATTCCTTTTTATTGGTTTAAAAACCCCTCCATTTACTCTATTGGAACCTGAGAAAACCTCAAAAAAACCCTTTTCGGCTTTTAAATCCGATCATTTTCATGTAAACAGATTTAAGCCCCTGCAAGCTTAGTTCTCAACCCCTTTCGCCATGTGACCGGGACCCGCGACCGTCGGCTATAGGTCTTTAGCCCCTTTCTCGCTATCGGAGGTCGCTCCACCCCCTTTTTTCCTTTGTATATTCACTTTTTCTTCAGCGCAATGGTTTCACCCCCGAATCAATCTCCACCGTTCATCTCGCAGATCCAACGGCCATCGGGGGATCGCCCCATCGAAAATCGGCCTTCCACCGGTCCCACGTCCTTTTCCCTTTTTTTTATCCACCAATGCGATCCCCCGATTTGATCTCCACCATCGATCCCGATCCTGATCGGATGGTTTGCACTACCACCACATCGCATTGATACTTCCCCATTGCATCATGTTTCTCTTGTTTCCTTCTCGCGAGTCACATCTCCTTTCTCCGTTGATATGCGAAGCCCCGAGGGTATCTCCACCATCGATCTGATCTAGATCCAATGGCCTTCACTCCGTCGCTCATCACTCCATCGCATCGGTCATCGCTTTTCGGCGATCCCAATTTCCCTATCCCTGGACCCTCTGCGCTGCCGATACGCGATGCCCCGACTGAATCCTGACTATCCATCTCACAGATCCGATAGCCCGAGCTAATTTCCCTTTTCTCCACCCGCGGGCACTTTCCACATAAAGGTCAAACATTTGAGTGCCCCCGCAGTTGACTCCTTGGGATATGTGAAATCTTCATCCAACGACTAAGATCCACTATGGAGGCAATTGATCCAAAAATCTGTCTGTACCTCAAGTGCCCCCGCAATACATATTTTCTTTCATTTTTCCCATGTAACCCCATTGGTCCCACCCGACCATGCTGGGGCCTTACATTGTGTTTCCTCGTGATCTCCACCATTGATTTGGCCTTTCCCCCCCAGATCCAATAGTCCACAGGCACTCTCGCACCCTTTTCTCCATAACACTATAAACCCGTTTTCAACGCAAAAAAGGTAGTTTTTCTTCCCTGAGCGTGCATTAGCTCGACCCCACCACATCTTCCCACCACACTAATCTTATCCCTTCGCACTCATCTTCAGCCATATATCTGTAACCCCCAGATCTAATGGCCCACATTCCATTTCGCATCTATTTTTCCCCTCCTCCCCTCCGTGCACTTTGAACGTGAAATGGGAAGTTTCCAGGAGCATACGTACAAACATTGACGTGTATCACGTTCGTTTTGCCAAATACCATATACCACCTTTGCCCCGCGCAAATACCACCTCCAGTATTCCCAAAACTGCTTTTCGTCTCTTCACTCCAATGCAAATTTTAAACCATCCACCTGCATTCCACCTCCTCTGCATTGCTCTTCCACCTCCTCCAAAGCCCTCTATTGCAGTTAAACCCAAGAAACGGAAGATTTCATAACTGGTTTGTCGTCGTATGCAGGTTTAATGGTGGATTAATCCACAAGTCTCCCAAAGCCAAGGAAATAGTGGCAAAGGGGCTGAGGGGTCGAATTTCAAAGCTTAATCAAATGTTTTATGGACATGATTACACAGCAAACCCTCCGGCACAGCCACCTATACACAAAGGAGAAACAAAGAATATTAGCGAGAGTTAAAGGTTAAAGCATAAATATGAAGATCAAAGGCTTAACCAACAAGTTAAGGATAAAGACAAATCGGTGAGAAATGACTTCAAAACGCCAGATCATCGAAGTATTTATTTCTCCAAAGGACCAAAGGGACACCTAGAGTCTAATTTTCCTCTCAAAGGCACTGTGACAGCCATCCTGATGGCAGAAACTGTTTAAAACCGCTAGAACAGTTATTTCACAGTCATGGGGCTACAAAACCCGAAATATGACAGTCAGTTTTTTCAGAAGTCAAACAAAGTATTTCAGCCACAGATAACTTCAAAGAAACACTTCGGAGTTATTACCATGCCTACTAGATATGTACAAAGAACAGGAAAAACTACCAAAATGGTACAATCAGTAAATGCAACGGTCATTAAGCAGAATGAGCATTCGAACAACTCTCCCACTATATCTTAATTAATATTTATTACCTTTTCTGCAACACTCTTCCTGTCTGCACCTAGATGTATTCACAAAAAACTCATTGTAAGGGTTGGAAATTGGTAAATTGTTGAACTGTTATTGAGCAAGATTTTCTAAGTAGTTGTAATATAGTAGGCTAGGAAGAGAAGCATTGGTCTGTAAAATTTGTTGGACTCAAAGTATGTAATTGGTCTTGGACATCAATATACAAGCACATTTCACTGGATCCTGATCTAAATCATTGGTGATGTTCTTCTTTCTGTTATTGTTATTCTCATCATGTTTTTCCACTATGTTCATATTCTCTGATAAATAATAGCAATTATAGATTAGGATTTACTTCTGAAGGTACCCTAAATATGGCTGATAAGCTTTATCAGTATGTTTTCTTCTAAATGTGTATTCAAGAATGAATCAATAGAGTATAACCCGTAAATGAATTGTTGGTAAGCCCGTGCTTTTGCTGAGTAGAAATTGAGACATTGTTCTTGAATGATTTTTTTCATTTCATGTTAAGTAGAGTCTTAATCAAGGAATTCTATGGTTAGTCTTGTCCCTTTTTTAGTCTCAAATAGATGTTCTGAAGATTTCCCATAAGAGTTGGCTGAAAGCAAGATTTTTTAAAAGTCCTCCCTTGATCTTAGGCTGCTTTTTTATGTTCATCTTGAATGTTTTCCCCTGAGAGTATGTCAAAATCAGGATAGGTTAAAAGCCCTTACCTGATCTTAGGCTGCCCTTTGTTTTCTCATATGTTTGCTTCCTTCACATCCTTCCTTAATGTTCCATACCATCAACCCAACTTAAAAGATCTTCTGATATAGATGACGTGCCCTCTGAAAAATCTTGGATAGTTGATGTGAGAATAAACCCTTTTATGACTCCATAGCCCAATGGTTTAGTACTATTTTTTTGACCCATCTTCCCATGTTGAAACATCCTTCTATGTATTTCCTTCTTCACTTCACATGACCTTCCCATTTACTGTTTCCCAACCAAAAACAAACAAACCCCTTGTCCTTCATAACTAGCGTAACATTATATCATAAGCACTAAAGACATATCCTTTGAAAACACACATAGAGAGATCCCTCTCTGAATCCAGGAGGGCTAGATCCTAGGATTCCAAAGTGGTTCTAATGTTGCCTTGCCATTTGGTATGCCAATTTGCCAAATCACAGGACCCCAACATAATGGCAACTCCATTGGGGAACTTTTGAGTTAATTGCATCGTAGACATCCTTAAGAGCTTAGAAGACCCACAAAAACCTTAAATTAGTAGTTAATAACTGATGGTGGACATCAACTCATCTTAAAACACCTGAAATCGTCCATTTGGCGACTCCACAATTCCTAAAAGACCAAAAGACTCCACTGGTGATTAGTAGGCCTACTGATTACTCCTGGTTTCACAAAGACTCCACTAGGAACAACCCACACTACCATTAAAACATCATGCACACCCATGATTAGGAAACTTTGAGGATTAAGTTTTCTATGTTAAAAGACTAGTTTGCCTCTACAGATTGTCATATCTGGCTAACTTTCTTTTCTTTGGGACTAAATCTTAACAATACTGGCTCCAAGAAGAATTCATACCAGAGCCTATATTGAACCAAATCCTCCTGAAATAGTTGATAATCCAGAAAGCATTCTCAGGAATTCTCCTGTATTTAGGGATCCAGCTATTATCAGACCCATTCATAGAGCTAACTATGTTCCTGAAGTCCTTACAACTCTATCATATACCCAAGTTGACTTAGATTTTTTAAAAAGTTTAAAAGAACCAAGTCACTTAGTGGTATAGATCAGATAGACTTTGAGCCTCCAAGTTCACCACAACACAGTGGCCAACATATTAGTAGCAGAGAAACCCCTCCATCCACAACCCCTCCATCCACACCTCATGATCTTCATTTCATTCATAACTTTGGTTTCTCTCACCCCAAATATACTCAACAGTCTCTTGCTGGTCTAAGCACTTCTATCATCCATATACCCACTATTCAAACCACTCCAGTCCTCCCACAAAATCCTATCATGGTAGCATGGTATGCTCCACTAGTGTTACCACAACCTCTGGTTCCATTATCAAATGAATATCAGTCTAGAATTCCCCATTTCACAGGAAATGAATCCACTACTTCTCAATAGCATGTAGATAAAATGAATGATGCTTTTGATTACATGGAAATAGAATATGAGACCATTAAGATGAGAATCTTTTCCTAAAGCTTAGGAGGAGAAGCCAAGAAATGGTTTAAAGTTTTAACTCCTAATAGTATAAATGATCTCCCTTATTTACATCAAACATTCATAAAAAAATGGGAAATGAGGAAGAACCCTCTCCAGATACTTTTAGATTACAACAACCTCAAGAGAAACGCTGGTGAGAGTGTTCAAATTTATTGCACTAGGTTCAATAGTGTTTATAACACACTACCCCTAGATTTGAAACCTCCACAAGGATCAGCCTTCGCAAAATTCCCAGAAGGATTTGATCCATAAATGGCCTATCAGCTGAGAGAATGGGATCCCTTGACTTTAGAAGACATGAAGAAGGGAGCCCTTAGTGTGGAAGCTAATCTGATTGAGAAGAGAGCTAGTATGAGGTTTGAAAAGAAGGTAACATATAGGGAAGACACTGCACCTTCCACATCTAACTCAAAATTAGATCATCTAGCCAAGAACATGGACAGGTTAGAAAAGATGATGGAGAGGTTAGTTGTCCAAGCAAATGCCCAGAATAGGAACCAGTCTCAAAATCAGAACCAGAACTTTAGGAAAAATACCAATCAGATTAGACAAAGAGATTCTGATCAACAAATCAGACCTCCATTTCAAGAAAATTATGTTTATGAAGATGACGAAATGACAAAAGAGTTGGAGGGAACTATTATAAACATGCTGGGAGGAGTAATGAAGACCCTGCCCTTTTTACAGAGGATGACCAGGCCACGTATGCATATTATGATGATGAAGGCTTAGAATCTGAATACTATAGGCAAGGCTTTGAGAATACCATCATGGAGGTCCATAAAAAATATGACCTCAGGAGCAAAAATAACCAAGAAACTCCCCAAACAAATACCTTTAACACTGCTGTTAAAATTAGATCTAAAAGCGTAGTTAAGAGGGATGCTTAAAAAAACAAAACAACAGCTGAAAGTTTTGGTAAAAATAAGGGAAAAAGCACTCAAACCACTGATAAACAGAGTGTGGAACCTAGCAGCACTAGCACTTCAGCTAGTGCCCCTGTAAAAACAATTTTAACTGACGTACATAGTAAAAATCAGCAAGCTGATTTTGTTGATAAGTTAGTGACTAACAAGAAATATTTGAGCCTTTCAAAGAATCAGTTCCCTTTTGATTTAGAAAGTGAAATTACTAAAATCAAGATCTCTGTCCCCCTCACTGAGTTAGTCACTCAAGATGTATGTAAATGCCAAGTGTTAAAATCTTTGAACATAGAAGAAAATAATGACTCTATCAACCTGAATGATGATCAGCCAACCCTTTTATTTGGTCCTAAAATTGAAGGGAAGTTCTAAGAAGGAGTGGTCCCCCCTTTCTATGTCAGTTTGAATATCCATGACAAGATTTTGCACAATGCTATGCATGATTCAGGGGCTTCTCATAACCTCATGCCCAAAGTAATCACGGAGAGATTAGGCCTTGAGATAACTAGACCATATAAAGATTTGTATTCTTTTGACTCAAGTAGAGTAAAATGCTTAGGCCTAATCAAAGATCTTTTTGTAAACCTGACCCAAATCCTAGCCAAATGCATAGTGATGGATGTGGTAGTGGCTGATGTGCCCCCCAAATATGGCATGCTTATTTCAAGATCATGGGGTGCTAAGCTTCAAGGTACCATGAAAATGGACATGACATATGCCACCGTCCCTGTCTTCAGTCAACTTAGAAGACTTTATAGGGAATCCCACATGAAATTTATGGTGAGTAGTCAAGAAAAATAAAAAAATTCCCCTCTTTATTCTGTCCATATAGACCTAGATTCATTCATTCTTTGCAACGATGAAAGCTTTAGTGAATCATAGTTGGAAAGTGAACCATCACCCAACATAACAACAAACATGGAAGGAGAGGATAGGAAGGGAGAATATGAGCAACCCACTGTCCATCAGCTTAGCGCAGATCATGAGAGTCAAGAAGAAAGGCCTCCACTCCATGAAAAATTTAAGGAACAAGACTAAAACAAAAGTGCTACAGAACCCATAAAACTGCATGATGACAGTCAAAACACACAGGACAAAGGGGACAAGAATGAAGACAACAACAAATCTGAAACTAGCCCTCTTTGGAGTATGAGTTTTGATGGGTCTTGTAATAGAACTAGCGCAGGAGCAGGTGTGTGGCTTCATAACATAGAGAATAATTATGCTGAAAGCCATTCAAACAAGCTAAAATTCCAATGCACAAATAACATAGCAGAGTATGAAGCACTCCTCTTAGGACTTCAGTTACTGAAGAAATTAGGAGCCAAGAGGATAGTTGTTCATGGAGATTCTGAACTGATTATTAGGCAAATAAATGGAAAGTACACCACCAAAAATCCAAGGTTGAGATCCTATAGAAATGATGCCATGGACCTTTTGAAAATTTTTGAGGAATATGAACTTATTTTTGTCCCTATAAGCCAAAACATTCTTGCCAATGGATTAGCTTGTGCTGCCGGTTCATGTTAAAAACCTTATGGAAACAAACAGTTCGTAGTCCAAGTGAAATATAGGCCAGCTGTCCCAGACAATGAAAAGTATTGGCAGGTCTTTGAGGGAGATAAACAGATAGAGGATTTCCTACAGTTCAGAAATGAGTTTGAATTGCCAAATTTAGACTCAAAGTATGAGAACGACTGTCCTAATGAGGAACAACCTGTTGAAGAAGAAAATTCTCCCATTGCAGAAATAAACCTTTCAACCAGAGAGTTCGAAAATCAAACATATGAGTACATAGACTCAGGAAAAGAAGACATAGAGGTATTACAGTCTAAAGACAGAGGTTTACCCAGAGGACTAGCACCTCTAGAAGACTTGTTTGATTTTAATGACGTTTCCAAGAAACCAACAATAGAACCCACTGAGTCTGACATTGAGGAATGCAATATAGGCAGTAAAGACAAGCCTAAAATGATTAAATTATCTAAAACATTGCTAGCTCACATGAAACTAAAATATATTGAGTTTTTAAAAGAGTTTTCTAATGTATTTGCTTGGAGCTATGAGGATTTAAAGTCATATGACACAGAGACCATTTAGCGCAAGATACCACTGAAGGAAAACCAGAAACAATTTAGGCAAAAATTGTGCAGAATAAACCCTGTGCAGTTACCTCTAGTTGAGAAAGAAATTAGAAAAATGTATGATGTTGGAATTATTGTCCCTGTAAGATAATCAGAATGGGTATCTAATCTTGTAGCTATAAGAAAGAAAATAGGAAAAATAAGGCTCTCTATTTATTTTAGGAACTTGAACAGAGCCTCATTAAAGGACAACTATCCCTTGCCTAAAATGGAACACATCTTACAAAGGGTAGTTGGGTCCAAGAAATTTTCTTTGCTAGATGGCTTTTCAGGATATAATCAGATATTGGTACTCCCTGATGATCAACTTAAAACAACCTTCAATACTCCTTGGGGCACTTTCATGTATGTGAAAATGCCTTTTGGATTAATGAATGCAGGTGCCACCTTTCAAAGAGCCATGGACATTTCTTTCTCAGAAGAAATAGGCCACTTCATCGTGAATTATTTAGGTGACATTATAGTCTATTCCAAAACAGATGAAGAACACCTAGCACATCTAAGAAAAGTCTTTGAGAAATGTAGAAAATTTGGGCTATCTTTAAATCCCAAGAAAACATTGTTTGGTCTCCAAGAAGGCAAACTTCTTGGTCACATCACATCTGAGACAGGGATTAAAATAAACCCAAAAATGGTTGAAGGTATATTGCAAATTAGTCACCCCAGAAACATCAAAGAGCTTCAATATTTCATTGGAAAGATTAATTTCTTGAGAAGGTTCATACCCAACCTGGCAGAACTCCTGAGGAACATGAAAAACATGGTAAAGAAAGAGATAGGAGTTAAATGGACCTTATAAGCAAAGAAATCCTTTGAACTGGTTAAATATGCACTTACCCAAGCACCGGTTCTTATCAGTCCTGATTTCAGTAAGGACTTCCATATTTTCATTTGCATCATAACATACTGTGGTCGCTGTCCTATTATAGAAAATCCACAAGGACAAGAGCAGCCAATTGCATTCTTTGGCAAGGCACTAAGGGATGCACCTCTGAAATATAATACCATGGAAAAATAGGCTTACGCTTTGGTCAAAGCCTTGAAGGATTTCAAAGTTTATATCTTACACTCTCATATTATTTCATTTGTGCCTCATGTAGTAGTAAAGGACATTCTGTCACAAGACCCAGATGGAAAAATAGGGCAGATTAGAAAAACAAGAAAGGTACAACCCCATACAAAAAAAGAAAGGAAGCACTGCTATCTAGTCATACAGCCTAATCATGGCTAGATAGTTTTCAATTTACTGCTGATAGGTTAGTGAATCAGATTTTCCAAACAGTTTAATCTTGGCTTATCAATAGGTTAGATTAGCATAGAAAAATAGAGGTTCAAACATGCTAACAATCTGAACCAAAGAATTGAAAGGGAATGGCTCTAGTCAGATCAAAACCTAAGCCAAAGAGAGGAAAAAGACTAGTTCTAACATGCTGAAAACTTGAACCAGGTAAAGAAGAAGAAGGCATCTCAAAGAGATCAAAATCAGAGCTAAAAGAAAAAAGGAAGGACTCTCATTGTTTTCAGATCTTAAGCCTTCCAATTTTTGTTACTTTTCTGCAAAGAAAGTTCTATGAACTGTCTGTTTTGATGTCATAGCCATCACAACAAATCAGACAGCTTAATCCTGGTTTACCTGTGTTTTCAATTTCTGTTTTAGAATGTAGAGAATGAAATTTGTCAGACAGTTTAATCCTGACAGATAGTAGGTAGGTAGAGAATTTTTGAGTCCAACTGTTTAATCTGGACTCAGGGAAGTTATAAGGGTAGATTTAGATTAGTTTCCTGCTTTCAATTAAAAAAAAAAATGTTGATGACTAAGGGTTTGCAAGTCCAAGTGCACCCTGCTGAAGAGAAAATGTTAGGAAAGTAGGCTGTGTAGGTAGAATGTTGGGGAGAAATTCATTTTGCTGATATAAAGTACTGATCATCTTTTTAAGCAACACAATTAAAGAAGAGAAGGTTGTCAAAATGCAAAGCACAGGTCTACATTTTAGAGATAAAATTTTTGAGGTTCTTGACACCTCCAAGGAGCTTCCATCCCCAAGTTGGAGCTACTGTTAGCCAACTATAAATTTTCATACACTATGATGGCTAAAACAGATATTTACTCTTCAAGAAACAAATTTCATGCAAAATCTGAGATTTCTTGAAGACTCTACTGTGTTCCTTATCCTTCAAAAACCCAGATATTTTATCTCTGCACTCAAAAACCTCCTCTCCATTATTTCCCTCCTAAAAGTACCCCTTTCCCTTCATTGTCCCTCCAATTCCTAAAAAATTCCTTGTTAAACCATAAAACTTCCTTTTTATTGGTTTAAAAACCCCTCCCTTTACTTTATCGGAACCTGAAAAAACCTCAAAAAACCCCTTTTTGGCCTTTAAATCTGATCATTTTCATGTAAATAGATTTAAACCCCTACGGGCTTAGTTCTTAGCCCCTTCTTCCATGTGACCGGGTCCCTTGACCGTCGGCTATAGGTCTTTAGCCCCTTTCTTGCTATCGGAGGTCGCTCCACCCCCTTTTTTCCTTTGTATATTCACTTTTTCTTCCACACGATGGTTTCACCCCCCAATCAATCTCCACCATCAATCTTGCAGATCCAATGGCCATTTGCGGATCGCCCCATCGCAAATCGGCCTTCCACCAGTCCCACGTCCCTTTCCCTTTTTTTTTCTCCGCCAATTCGATCCCCCGATTTGATCTCCACCGTCGATCCCGATCATGATCAGATGGTCTGCGATACCACCACATCACATCAGTACTTTCCCATGGCATCGAGTTTCTCTTGTTTCCTTCTCTCATCTACTTTCTATGCCGATATGCGAAGCCCCGAGGGTATCTCCACCATCGATTTGATCCAGATCTGACGACCCTCGCTCATCACTCCATCACATCACTCATCGCTCTTCGGCGATCCCAATTTTCCTTTCCCCGGACCCTCTGCACCACTGATACGCGATGCCCCGACTAAATCCTAACCATCCATCTCACAAATCTGACGGCCCGAGCTAATTTCCCTTTTCTCCACCTGCAGGAAATTTCCACACAAAGGTCAAACATTTGAGTGCCCTCGCAGTTGACTCCTTGCGATATGTGAAATATTCATCCAACAGCTAAGATCCACTATGGAGGCACCTCATCCACAAATCTGTCTGTACCTCAAGTGCCCCTGTGATACACATTTTCTTTCATTTTTCCCATGTAACCCCGCTGGTCCCACCCGACCACGCTGGGGCCTTACATTGTGTTTCCTCGTGATCTCCACTGTTGATCTGGCCTTTTCTCGCCATATCCAATGGTCCACAGGCACTCTTGCACCCTTTTCTCCATAACACTATAAACCCATTTTCAACGCAAAAAAGGTAGTTTTTCTTCCCTAAGTGCGCATTAGCCTAGCCCCACGACCTCTTCCTTCCGCGCTACTCTTATCCCTTCGCACTCATCTTCAACCATAGATCTGCAACCCCCAAATCTAATAGCCCACATTCTATTTCGCATCCATTTTTCCCTCCCTCCCCTCCGTGCACTTTGAACATGAAATGGGCGGTTTTTAGGAGCATACGTGTCAAAAATTGGCATGTATCGTGTTCGTTTGGCCCAACACCATATACCTCCTTTTCCCCATGCGAATACCACCTTTGGTATTCCCAAAAATGCTTTTCGGCTCTTCTCTCCAATGCAAAGTTTAAACCATCCACCTGCATTCCACCTCCTCTGCACTGCTCTTCCTCCTCCTCCAAAGCCCTATGTTGTAGTTAAACCCAAGAAATGCAGTATTTCATAACTGGTTTTTCATCGTGTGCAGGTTTAATGGTGGGTTAATCCACAAGTCTCCCACAGCCAAGGAAATAGTGGCAAAGGGGCCGAGGGGTCGAATTTCAAAGCTTAATCAAATGTTTTATGGACATGACTACACAACAAACCCTCCGGCGTAGCCACCTGTACACAAAGGAGAAAAAAGAAGATTAGTGAGAGTTAAAGGTTAAAGCATAAATCCGAAGATTAAAGGCTTAACCAACAAGTTAAGGATAAAGAAAAATCAACAAGAAATGACTTTAGAATGCCAGATCATCGAAGTATTTATTTCTCCAAAGGACCAAAAGGACACCTAGAGTCTACTTTTCATCTGAAAGGCACCGTGATAGCCATCTTAATGGAAAAAACTATTTAAAACCATCAAAATAGTTATTGCATAGTCATGGGGCTACAAAACCCAAAATATGACAGTCACTTGTTTCAGAAGTCAATCAAGGTACTTCAGCCACATATATCTTCAAAGAAACACTTCGGAGTTATTACCATGCCTACCAGATATGCACAAAAATAGGAAAAACTACCAAAATGGTACAATCAATTAATGCAATGGTCAGAATGGGCATTCGAACACCTCTCCCACTCTATCTTAATTAATATTTTTTACCTTTTCTAGAACACTCTTCCTCTCTGCACCTATATGTATTCACATAAAACTCATTGTAAGGGTTGGAAATTGGTAAATTGTTGAACCGTTATTGAGCAATATTTTCTGAATAGTTGTAATATAGTAGGCTGGGAAGAGAAGCATTGGACTGTAAAAGTTGTTGGACTCAAAGTATGTAATTGGTCTTGGACATCAATATACAAGCACATTTCATTGGATCCTGATCTAAATCATTGGTGATGTTCTTCTTTCTGTTATTTTTATTCTCATCATGCTTTTCCACTGTGTCCATATTCTCTGATAAAGAACAACAATTATATATTAGGATTTACTTCTAAAGGTACCCTAAATCTAGCTGATAAGCTTTATCTGTATGTTTTCTTCTAAATGTGTATTCAAGATTGAATATGTTAGCTCCCTATAAATCTTTTGACGAGCAAAGTAAGGGGGTAAACTGTTTTTGAGCCTTCAAGGAATGCATCCCCCTTGAAGACACATCATCCTTGAAGTCTCCTGTGTCCTTCCCTTTGATTAATTCCCTCTGCTGACTCCCATTATAAGGTATCACTGATTGCAAAAGGTGTGCTCCAAAGGGCCTACGTTTATCCCTTGTATCCCTGCAAAGTTCCCCTTTTCCACCCCAAAATCCCTCCCTAAATCCCCTTTAAATCCCACATTTTCCCCTCGTTTGGCCCATTTCCCCTTTTTCCCCTTACCGTTACCCTTTTCCCAACCTCAAAATGCATTAAAAGGGGAAAAAAACCCACTCTTCACTTTATATTATGGTCTTAGCCCCCTTCGGCTAGCCCCTAGAACCGTTTCCCCTCATGTGATCTGGGTGCTAGAACCACCTGCCAGCCCAAAAAGCGCTTATTTCAAATCTGTATCGGAGGCGTCGTGAGCTATCGATCTCTACAGATCGGACGGTCATCGCAAGCTCCGCAGCACCCATGGCCCAACCCGTTCATCGCCTCGATCGCATCGCAGCTGTCCGTTAACCCGCCAGATCAACGGTCCGCATTTTACCCGTCCCGGTGGTCCCCGCGCATTGTTCATAAACCACCGGTTTCCATCACACCGCCTTTGGAGGGTGGGCGGTATTTTCATTTCTGAAGCGATTCCACTCATCAAACGACGCGTGGCAGTGGCACTGTTTGAAAACCGCCCGCTCATCGCGCGTTATCTTTCGGCACAAGACACGGAGCGATATGCATATCAGCTGTCCGATTTGGGTCTCCCCATCCAACGACGGTCGCATAGCGAAGTTGCACGGGAGTTAAACCAAGGCACCCGTACCCCTGGCCCACTGTCCATCGCCCTCCGACGTGTTTTCCACCGTCGATCTCCTCCCGAGATCGGACGGTCCAGATTTATTCTCACGCCCGCCGTTGACCCCGTACCGCCATGTCATTTTTCCACTTGTGTTCATCATTTTCTCTTCCATCCCCTATATAATTTCATTCCAAGGTCAAATTTTTAGTGTTTTTAGTGGAATTGCTAATTCGACGTCACCCAGTGCATTTCTCACTGTTACATGTTTTTTCCCCATAATATCCTCTGCATGCATCGTCGTCCACCGTATCATATCGCCATTTCCGCAGTCATCCACACCACCCTCTCCATGCATGGTTTTCTTAATTTTTTTTCGTGTTTTGCAGGTTTACAGGCAGGTGGAAAACCGCCATGATTTATATGCACTATTGTAAAGGCACAGAGCACAGATGGAGCTGAATTTAGAGCCTGATTTTACAGAAAAATGTCTGGAAAGGTGTCTGTGTTGTAATTTTATTCAAAGGACAGAGTTCAAACTCTGTAAACCTTCTCTGGCACCATTATAGCCCGAATTGCGTAAAAAAAGGCAGTACGGGAGTAGAAAACAACTTGAGGCAAGAAATAGAAGATTTTGAGCTTTTTCAAGGATTTTAGAAGGCAAAGGTACCAGTTCAAAGACATCATGGATTGCATCAAAAGCCCAGCGCGTAGAAAACAATGCTATCAAGGTTTCAAATCAACAGAATGTTTCTTCCTGAGGAAGGACATGGTACACATTATTGTTTCAGTCTACATTGTGTCCAAAAGAAGTTCCCCCCCCGACAGCAGTCCTATGCTATCAGAGCATTTGTTTTGCAGTATGGCAGACCCTAGCATCATTTATTTACCTTTTTGTTTATTCACCAGAAGCACTACAGAATGCTGCAGCAGAGTACATCAGAGACATGCCCGGAGTAAATGGAAACCTGAAGAAGACCACTCTTGCGTCCAAAAGAGTGCCAGAGATAAATGAACAGGGTTTAAACAGAATGGGATTTGGCCCTCTTTCTTTTCTGATTTTTAATGCTTCATTTAGTGTTTCACCTACCTTCTCTGCTCCACCGGAGCTATAAATTCATGAAGAAACTCATTGTAAAGGTTGTTGATCAGTTATCAGAGAATTGAAAGCTATTTCTTTTGAGACATCGTCTCTGTGTAAATTTGTAAGATAGGCTGAGGAAGATGTTTTCTGTCTGAGTGTCCAGCTATTGGAAATGTTGTACTTGACTGGTGTTGCTTTCTAATATGACAAGCACATTTCTTTGGATCCTGATCTAAAGCAGCGGTGATGTTTTTCTATCTTTGTATTTTTGTTTAACTTGCATTCTGTTTCATTTCATTTCTACTGGCTTGCATCAGAAATCTGGCATAAGGTTTACCCTTGTTAGGTACCCTATGTTTATGATCTCCTTGCCTTTGATGTTTTCTACTGAATGTGTTATCTAAGAATTGATTTCAGTTGATTTAACCAATGTAGTGGATGTTATTACCTATTAGCTGATGTATGAATTAAATGAATCTTTTCTTAGATGTTCTTGTTAGGATTTAGCTGGAAGATTTGGGAACACTGGGGATTAGAGTTAGCCCTGTCCACTAGGATCCTTATGCAACCATCTGGCCTTTCTAAGATCCCTCAAGCTGGAGGCCGAAGCATTGAGAGTTCAAAGTCTCTCTCTGATCTTAGGTCTTTAACTTTGTGTTCTAAACCTTCATTGTTCCTCCTCCCTTGCCATTCCACACCACACTATCATCTTTAAGATCCAATGTTTCAGATGACTAGCCCAATTGAAAGCCTGCATATTGATTAGCAAGAACATCCTTTCCTAACTCCATTGCCCAATGGTTTTGAGTGCTCCCTGGAATACTTCACCTCTGCCTTAATCCTCTTTTCTCATCCTTGTCTTACATTGAACCCTTCTTTCCTGATGACCAGCAACCAAACAAACAATCAAACCAACAAACCCTGTGCCTATAACTAGCCTAACATCTTAAACTTTGAGCTTCAAAGACATAAAAACTTTGCTTATATAGAGATATACCTCTCTGGACCTAGGAGGGCTATATCCTGAGGTCCCAAAGTGGTTTGATGTTTTCTCATCTTTTGGTCTTGCCAATCTGGCCAAAACATGGGAACCCCAACATAATGGCGACTCCACTAGGGAAAAATATGAGTATTTCTCACCTTACTACATCATAAGAGCCTCAGAAACCTACAATATCTGGTTATGTTGGCAGTTAAACACTCTTACTCACAGATCAACCTCTATACCATTTGTTGTGTTTTCTCCCACACTCTTAGAGAGAGTTTGGAAAGGGCTAGGTAGCCTCCAGATCTCACACTCTTTCAGAGGTGACATATCTAGCGAATGCCCTCCCAGTCAATCTCTGGTTAGAGTTTGCTGCGTTTGAGGTTATTCCTGAAAGGGGACATCTCATAAGCACTGTGGTGGACAATGTACCCTCCAGAAAGCATCCTAAATCCTCCATCTGGTGACTCCATAATTCCTAAATGATTTAAAGACTCCACTGGTGATCAGTAGGCCTGCTGATTATCTTGGTTTCACATAAGACTCCACTAGAAGACCAGAGCCATTACAACATTAGCCATAATAGAAGTAACAAGTAGGGTTAAGCTGCTTGGTCAGAAAACAACATTCTGGCTTCAAGAACCATTCACACAAGAGCTTATCCTAACCCAAAACCCCTTGAAATAGTTGACAACCCTGAGAGCATCCTCAAGAGATCTCCTACACCTAAAAAATCAACTATTTCTAGCCACATAAATAGAGCTAACTATACACTAGAAGACTTTACAGCTCTATCGGACCCATTTTTTGACCTAGGCACTCAAAACAACTTACCAAGAACTAGGTCATTCAGTGTCCTAGACCAACCAGACCTTGAGTTTCCTGGTTCACCACCTCAAAGTGGTAAACACCCTGGGAATAGACAGTCCCCTCCATCTACACCTCCTAATATCCACTTCATTCAAAACTTGGGACTCAGTCATCCTAGATCTGCTCATCAAGCTTCTGTTGGTCCTAGAAACCCTGTCATCCATATACCAGTTGCTCAAGCCAACCCTTTACCTAATGAAAACATCATCATCGTAGCCTGGTATGCACCTCGTGTTTTACCTCAGCCTAAAGTACCCTTACCCAATGATTATCAATCAAAGATCCCACACTTCACTGCAAAAGATTCCACCACAGCTCAGTACCATGTAGATAGGTTGGAAGATTCCTTTGACTACATGGAAATAGATGATGAAACAGTCAAAATGAGAATATTTTCCCAGAGCTTAGGAGGTGATGTGAAGAAATGGTTCAAAGGCCTACCTCCTAATAGTATCCAAGACCTCCCAACCTTATATCAGACCTTCATAAACAAATGGGAAGTTAAGGCAAACCCTCTCCAAATCCTAGCAGAATACAAGAACCTGAAAAGAAACATAGGAGAGAGTGTCCAGGACTATTCTACAAGGTTTAACAACATTTATAATGCTCTTCCACCACACATGAAACCTCCCCTAGGTATGGTTTTAGTAAATTACCCTGAAGGCCTAGATGCTGACATGGCCTTCCAGCTTAGGGAGAGGGATTACAACACATTGGAAGACATGCAAAAAGGAGCAGTCAGTGTAGAGGCAAATCTGATTGAGAAGAAAGCAAGATTAAGAGCTGAGAAAAGAGTAACATATAGAGATGACAATGTAGCTTCCACATCTGATCCAAATTATGACCGTTTATCTAAAAATGTGGAAAATCTACAACAAATGATGGAAAAAATGGTTGTCACGGTTAGTAACCAAAACATAAATCAAAACCATAACCAGAACTAGAACTTTAGAAGAAATAATGCCACCCCCAACAGACAAAGAGAATCAGATCAGCAAGTTATTCCCCCATTCCAAGAGAAATTTCTTGATGAGGATGAGGGGATCATAGAAGAGTCTGAGGGGAACACAATAAGCATGTTCGAAACAAAAAATTTGATTCACAACTGTTACACAGAAGAATATCAGCTCTCCCCCTCATATTGGGACGAGGAATGGTTAGAATCTGAGGATTACAGGTTAGGATTTGAAAATGCCATGATGTAGGTCAGAGAAAAATATGAACTTAGAAGCAAAAAGGGCTTAGATACTTCCAAACCAAAAGCTTTTGAGGTTACCATCAAGACAAGGCCTGAGAAAACTTCTAAAGTAACTGCTGAAAATAGCAAATCAACATCTGAGAGTTCTGAGAAGAACAAAGAAAAAGACAACCAAAACACTGAGAAACAAGGTCAACCAACAAGCAGTACTAACACTGCATTTAGTACTCCTGATAAAATAGTTTCTAACACTGTACATAGTGAGAATCAGCACACTGATTCAACCACTAAGGTGGTAACTAACAAAACAGAGTTGAACATTCCAAAGAGTCAGTCCACTTTCAATTTGGAGAGTGAGATTGCAAAAATTAAAATCTTTGTCCCACTCTCTAAGTTGGCCACTCAAGATGTATATAAAGGCCAAATTCTGAAAGAATTAAATTTAGGAGAGAAAAGTGACACTGTAAATCTGAGTGATGATCAACCTGCCCTTCTGTTTGGTCCAAAGATAGAAGGAAAGTTTCAAGAAGGGGTAGTGCCACCTTTCTATATCAGTCTCAATATCCATGATAAGATTCTCCACAATACAATGCATGATTCTGGGGCATCACACAACCTGATGCCTAAAGTAGTGATGGAAATATTAGGCCTAGAGATAACCTATCCCTATAAATACTTGTATTCATTTGACTCTAGTAGAGTAAAATGTCTTGGCCTAATCAAAGATTTATGTGTGAGCCTTGCCCAAATTCCAGCAAAATGTATGGTCATGGATGTTGTTGTGGCAGATGTGCCACTCAAGTATGGCATGTTATTATCAAGATCATGGGGAGCCAAGCTGCAAGGAACAATGTATATGGATGTGGCTTATGCCACAATCCCAATCTTTGGCCGACTTAGAAGACTATACAGAAAGGCACAAATGAAATTCTTGGTTAGTAGCCCCGAAAAGCCTGAAAAGTCACCTTTATACTTTGTATACACAGACCTTGACTTCTTCATCCTCTGTAATGATGAATCCTCAGAAGGGTCAGAGTTCCAAAATAGAGATACAAACAAGGAAACAAAGCCCATGGACTTTAACATAATGGCTACTCTAGAGTCAGAGGAGAAAGACGTAGAAAAATTTGAACAATGCACTGAAACAAAAACTCAAACCGAACCAAAAACAGGATGCAGTCAGCTGATTAGTCACCCTTAACAAACACATACATCACACCAAGAATGAAATGATGATAAACCTGAGAATAAAACCTTATGGGAAATGAATTTCGATGGGTCATGCACCAAGAGAACTGCTGGAGCAGGAGTATGGGTGCATAACATAGAGAGTGGTTATGCAGAGAGCCATGCATGCAACCTATGCTTCAAATGTACAAACAACATTGTAGAGTACGAGGCTCTTTTCCTAGGTTTAAACTTGTTGAGAAAATTAGGAGGCCGTAGGATAACTGTGCATGGGGACTCTGAGCTGATCATTAAACAGGTGAATGGTGATTATACAACAAAACATACTAGACTGAGGGCATATAGTAATGATGCTATGGATCTATTGAAAACTTTTGTGGAATACGATCTGGTGTTCGTCCCTATAGGTCAGAACGAAATTGCAAATGGACTAGCCTGCACGGCTAGTTCGTATCATAAACCTCCTAGTGACCAACAGATCATCATTCAAACCAAATTCAGACCTGCAGTGCCAGACAATGAAAAATATTGGTAGGTTTTTGAAGGTGATAAACAAATTGAAGATTTCCTGGTAGGCAAAAACGAGTTTGAATTTTTTGATTCAGACTCCAAATCTGACAGCAACTGCCTAAGTGAAGAGTCGTCAGATGAGGAAGAAACACCTTGTAACATAGAAATAAACACTTTAGATGAACAGATTGGAAATCCGAACGAAAAATGTGAAAACACAGATAGTGAGGAGGTAGAGGTGCTGCAGACCAAAGATAAGAGCATACCTCGAGGTCTGGCACCTTTAGAAGACCTTTTCGACTTTGATGATGTAGAAAAAAAGCCCACTATAGAACATGCAGACTCTGATGTCGAGGAATGCAACATAGGTACTGAAGATGAACCCAAGATGATCAAATTAGCTAAGTCCCTACCTGCAAACATGAAAAAGAAATGCATTGACCTATTCAAGGAATTCATTGATGTGTTTGCTTGGAGTTATGAAGACTTAAGGGCCTATGACACAAACATCATACAACATAAAATACCCTTGAAAGAAAATCAGAAACCCTTCAGACAAAAACTCTACAGGATAAACCCAAAACAATTGCCTGCAGTTGAAAAAGAGATTAAGAAAATGTATGAGGCAGGTATAATTGTGCCTGTGAGGTTCTCTGATTGGGTATCAAAACTAGTGGCTGTGAGAAAGAAAACAGGGGAGATCAGGCTGTGTATTGATTTTAGAAACCTTAATAGAGCCTCACTCAAAGACAATTACCCTTTGCCTAAAATGGAACATATTATTCAGAGGGTAGTAGGCTCTAAAATGATCTCCCTGTTAGATGGTTTTTCAGGTTATACAACCAAGTCTTAGTAATCCCAGAAGGCCAACTCAAAACAGCCTTTACCACTCCATGGGGAACTTTTATGTATGTAAAGATGCCTTTTGGACTAATGAACGCTGGTGCAACCTTCCAAAGAGCAATGGACATAGCTTTTTCAGATGAAATAGGACACTTCATTGTCATCTACCTGGATGACATAACAATCTACTCCAAGACTGAGGAAGAACACCTAGAACACCTGAGAAGAGTGTTTGACAAATGTAGGAGGTTTGGTCTGTCACTGAATCCCAAAAATACTGTATTTGGGCTGCAAGAAGGAAAGCTTCTTGGCCACATCATATCTGAGAAAGGGATTAGGATAGATCCACAAAGAGTTGAGGGAATACTACAAATCACACACCTGAGAAACATCAAGGAGTTACAGTCCTTTATTGGGAAAATCAACTTCCTCAGGAGGTTTATTCCCAACTTAGCTAAACACCTTAGAAATATGACTAACATGATGAAGAAAGGTGTAGGAGTTAAGTGGACTGTTGAAGCTAAGAAATCTTTTGAGTCAGTTAAACTTGCACTCACCCAGGCTCCTGTCCTAATCAGCCCAGAATTATCTAAGGATTTCCTGATTTTTTCATTTTCCTCCAAGCATACGATAGCTATAGTTCTACTGCAGAAAAATCCAGAGGGAATGGAACAACCCATTTCTTTCTTTAGCAAAGCACTCAGAGACGCACCCTTGAGATACAACATTATGGAAAAACAAGCCTATGCTTTGGTTAAGGCCTTGAAAGACTTTAGGGTGTACATAATCAATTCCCACACCATAGCCTATGTGCCAAATATAGTGTTCAAAGATATCTTGTCCCAAGACCCAGATGGGAAGAGGGGAAAATGGATTGCTATGATTTTAGAATATGACCTTGAGATAAAACCCACCAAACTGATCAAAGGTCAGGGCCTAGCTAAATTAATGGCTGAATAAAATCTGCAAGACCTTGACATTAACATGGTAGATGTCTTGGATGAGCAGCAGGGATTGCCTAATCCCACGGTTTAAGAGAAGTTTCACAACTCTCCCTGGTATTCTGACATTCTGTATGTGCTTACACACCTCAATGCCCCTCCCGAACTATCAAATACCAAGGCCAGATTCTTAAAGCTAAAAGCCAGGAGCTATTGCATAATGAATGAAAGCTTATACTGGAAAAATCAAAATGGCCTATTGCTTAAATGTTTGCATGAGTCTGAAGCAGAAAAGATCAAACAAGAATTCCATGCAGGAGAGTGTGGAGGCCACCTGAACTGGAAAGCCACTGCAAAAAAAATACTCAGAGCTGGCTACTATTGGCCTACACTCTTCAATGATATCCATAAGATGATAATTGACTGCCACAAATGCCAGATTTTGAAGGCAAAAGAAAAATCCTCCCCTTACCTCTACAACCCATCATCGTTGAAGGTCCCTTATGCAATGGGGCCTAGATTTCATAGGATAAATTCACCCAGCTTCTTCTGCACAACATAAATGGATATTAACAGCCAAAGATTACTTCACTAAGTGGATAGAGGCCATACCTACTAGGAATGCCATAGATTCAGTCATCATTAGGTTCCTAGAAGGTCATATCCTCTCTCGGTTTAGCTGCCCAAGGAAAATAATCACTGATAATGTTGTTGCTTTCGGATCCAAGAAAATGGTTGATTTTTGTCACAGGTATCAAATAGCACTCGGTAATTCAACTGCATATTACCCTCAAGGTAATGTATTAGATGAATCTTCAAAAAAGAGCTTGGTGACCATCATCAAAAAGCTGTTGGAAGAGAACAAAAAGTCATGGAATAACAAGTTAGTGCATGCCCTGTGGGCTGACAGGCTTACAACAAAGAAATCCATTGGAATGTCACCATATCAGCTTTTCTATGGAACATAAGCGGTGTTTCCCACCAGCCTTGGAATACCACTGATTAAACTTCTCTAAGAAATCCAAACAGAAGAAGATAGCATGGTAAGGAGGATAAACTAGACAGTTCATCTCCAGCAAACAAGGGAAGAGGTCTATAACAGAGCTATCAAGGTTCAGGAAAAGATAAAGAAGTTATTTGACAAAAGAACTAAGGCTTCTGATTTCAAAGTTGGAGATAAAATTCTGAAGTGGGACTCAAGGAGAGAGGACAAAGGAAAGCACGACAAGTTTGACAGTTTGTGGCAAGGTCCCTACATCATCCAAGCCACTGTGGGTCCAAATACCTTTTTTCTACAAGAGTTGGATGGTACAGAGCTGTTTGGGGGTCCTGTTAATGGCAGGATGATCAAACACTACTTCTTCTGATTTCCAATTTCCAATTTCCATTTCCATTGTACATATCATTGCAGTACTTGTTTTCAAGAAAAAGAGAAAATGTTCCAAAAAAAAAAAAAAGAGAAAAGAGAGAAGGAGAGGTTCAGACATGCTCAAAACATGAACCTCTGAAGTGCAAAGATTGGCTCTAATATGATCAAAACCTGAGCCAGAGAAAGTAAATATAGCTGGTTCAAACATGCCCAAAACCTGGACCAACAAAGAAGAAAAGAGTCAGCTCTAGCAAGCCTAAAACCAGAGCTGAAATAAAAAAGGGAAAGTGACTCTAACAAGCTCAAAACTTGAGTCACTAAGAAATAAGGATGCTTCAAACGTCAAATTTCAAGCCTTCAAAGTTTTTTTTCTAGCTTTCTACAAGTTTCTGTCCATGTGCAACTGTCTTTATGCCTTGGATCCATAGCAAACTAGACTGTCTAAACCTAGTTTGACTGTTTTTAAATTTCTGTTGTAGAATATAGAGAAGAAATCTGTTGGACAGTTTAATCCCAACAGATGTTAGAATAGGTAGAGAAACTTATGAGGCCAACAGTTTAATCTGGTCTCATGGAGTAATAAGGGTAGAAATAGAATAGGTTTATTTTCTTGTTTGTAAAAAATAAAAATATGTAAAGGGTCTGCTAGCTCAAATGCACCCTAGAAGAAAAAATGCTAGGATTGTAGAATGGGTAGGTAGATTGATTGGGAAAGTTTTTCTGCTAAAATGGTGTCTACACAATTGTGGTAGCTGAAAATCAAAGGAAAAATATGGCTCAAGCAGCAAGCATATGGCCTACACCAAAGATCATTTTACGAATTCTTGACTCCTTCAAGAAGAAGGCATCCCCATGTGGAGCCACTGTTAGCCCCCTATAAATCTTTTGACGAGCAAAGTAAGGGGGTAAACTATTTTTGAGCCTTCAAGGAATGCATCCCCCCTGAAGACACATCATCCTTGAAGTCTCCTGTGCCCTTCCCTTTGATTAATTTCCTCTGCTGACTCCCATTATAAGGTCTCACTGATTGCAAAAGATGTGATCCAAAGGGACTACGTTTATCCCTTGTATCCCTGCAAATTTCCCCTTTTCCACCCCTAAATCCCTCCCTAAATCCCCTTTAAATCCTACATTTTCCCCTCGTTTGGCCCGTTTCCCCTTTTTCCCCTTACTGTTACCCTTTTCCCAACCTCAAAATGCATTAAAGGGGGCAAAAAACCCACTCTTCACTTTATATTATGGTCTCAGCCCCCTTCGGCTAGCCCCTAGAACCGTTTCCACTCATGTGATCTGGGCGCTAGAACCATCCGCCAGCCCAAAAAGCGCTTATTTCAAATCTGTATCGGAGGCACCGTGAGCTGTCGATCTCTACAGATCGGACGATCATCGCAAGCTCCACAGTGCCCATGGCCCAACCCGTTCACCACCTCGATCGCATTGCATCCGTTCGTTAACCCGCCAGATCAACGGTCCGCATTTTACCCGTCCTGGTGGTCCTCGCGCACTGTTCATAAACCACCGGTTTCCATCACATCGCCTTTGGAGGGCGGGCAGTGTTAGCCCCCCTATGAAATTCTTGGCAAGCAAGCTGGGGGCTAGATTGTTTGGGAGCCTTCAAGGAATGCCTTTCCCCTGAAAACCAATCCTCCTTGAAGTCTCTGTGTACTGTGCCTAAAATATAGCCCCCCTGCTAATCCATTCCTCAAAGGGCCCACTATTGCCCCTTTATACCCCTGCAAATACCCTCATTTAACCCTCCCCTTTCCTTTGTCAAAATCCCTTTTCTTCCTTTTATCCCCACCATCACCCTCTTAAATTCTCCAAAATCCCCTTAAACCCCACATCACCCTTTATTTCCCTAATTCTCCACCTCGCCTCCCTATCGTTCCTTTCCTTGGGCCTAAAAATGCTTTAAAATGTGCAAAAATCATATTTCGGGCCCTGGCCCCTTTGGCCATAGCCCCACGCTCCTTCATCTTCCACGTGACCCGATGCTACGACCAAAACCAAGCTTTGAAAGGTGCTTATCACAGATCCATTTCGAGCGCAACCTCGGCCGTAGATCTCACCCGATCGAACGACTGTTATTCACTACGGGGGGTCACTCCAAAATCTCATGGCTGTACACCTTGGCCCCCCCGTATTTCATCTCCAACGTCCAAATTAATGTATGATCCGACGGTGCGGAGATCGTTCGAAACGGTGGTCCCCACCCCGCCTTCGCGTTTCAGAACCGGTGGTTTCATTCCGCACCACCCATCCATAGCCAGTGGTATTTCTCGTAGACCTAGCAATTCGATACGTTGGGTGACGCGTGTCCGAGTGTACTATTTTGAAAACCGCCCATTTCGCGCATTATCTCCCAGACGAAAGCCGGGCAGCAGAATTCACCTTGGCCGTCAGATCTTGGAGCCCTCATCCAACGGTGCTCATTCATCGAACCTGCACACTGCTTAACGCCCGATCATCGTACCTGTTGGCCCACCGTCTGCCGTTCTCAACCGTCGATCTCCACCCCGATGGACGACCTAGGTTCGTTTGTCTTTCGTTGACCGTTCCTCGTCACCCCGCCTCGCCACGTCACCTCCACGTGTACGCCCCGTACATTCTCCGTTTCCGTCACTACATCTTTGGTTTTTTCGTGTTTTTTAATTTTTTCATTCATCTATTATGTGTATTCGCTCTGTGTTTCATTATTCCTCCACCAGAGCATTCTGTCATCGTTTTTCGCGATTTCTCCCCAGTTCTCTGTCTGCATGGCTATTGTCCACGACCACATCTTGTCCTCACCGCCTTCATCATCCCTGTCCATGGTTTTCCTCATAGGTGGGTTGTTTTGCAAGGTTTCCAAAGGTGAAAGACCACCATGATTCTACATGGCAAAGCTGTCCAGACAATATTAAATCCAAGAGCTGGTACTACCACGAGAAAGTCAAAGAAAGCGGCTGACAGTATTTGATTTAAAGAACAGGATTCAAAACTCTGTGGAAAACCTTTTAGCGCTATTAAAAGCCCGAGCTACCCTGTCAGAAGAAAAATGAAAATGGTAGAGTCATTCAGCAGAGCAAAGGAAGGTTAAGGCACGCTAACGAAGATCCAGAGCCTTAAATTAGTGTTTTCAAAGGAAGAGCAGCAGATCACAGACCCCGAGGATCAATCAAAGGATCCTGAGCGCAGGCAAAAGGTAATATCAAGGTTTTCGTCAGCAGAATGTTTTTCTTTATCAGGTACAGGGCACCCATACTGTTTTATTTACACACCGTGTCCCTGAAAAGAATTCCACCAGACAACAGTTCAAAACCACCATAGCATTTATGTGACAGGCCTTTCAGTAGTTTATTTTATTTTTTGATCAAGACACCAGGAGTACTTCAGCCAAAATTTCGAGATCAGATCTGGAGAAGATCATTCTTTCACAAGGAAGGTGACAGAGATTAAATACATAACAGGTCAAGCAGAATGGGTTTCGGCCCTGCATTCATTGTTATGTTTAATGATACATTTAATTTTCACCTACTCCTTCAGTCGATCTTAGGTTCATCCTTTGCTATAAAGCACAGAAGGAAACATTGTAATGGTTGTTGATGAGATATCAGTGAAACGCAAGCATTGTTCCTCTTGAGACAAGTTCTCTGTGTAAAATTGTAAGATAGACTGAGACTAGATGTATTCAGGCTGAATGTTCAAGCTATGGGCTATGATGTACCTGATTGGTGTTGTTTTTAATATGACAAGCATGTTTCTTTGGATCCTGATCTAAAGCAGCTGGTGATGTTTTCCTTTCTTTGTATTTGTGATTGACTTGCTTTCATTTCATCATGTTTCTTCAGGCTCGCATCAGAAGTTTGGCATAAGATTTACCCTTGATAGGTACCTTATGCTGCTGCTCTCCCAGCCTTCTATGTTTTCTGCTTATATGTGTATCTGAATGTTGATTTCAATTGATTTAACCAGTGTAGTGGATGTCATTTCCTGCTCTCTGATGTATGAATTAATGAAATCTGTATTTAGATGTTCTTGTTAGAATTTAGTTGAATGTGTTGAGAATCCTGGAGGTCTAGAACCTGATCTCTGTCTCTCTAGGAGCTTTCCATCCCAATTAAACCTTTCCAAGATCCCTTGGTTCACATCTAATTCTGTCCAAGCAGGCCTGGAGTTAAATGACCTTTGGTCTGATCTATAGACAGAGTTGGTTGGTTCTCCTCCTTTCATTTTTTGTCCTTAATGTCCCATTCCAAATATCTCCTTTAAGATCCAATGCTCTAGATGACTAGCCCAATTGAAAGCTTGCACATTGATTACAGGTAAATCCTGTCTTGACTCCATAGCCCAATGGATTTGATGTTCTTTGAGTTATCTGTCTCTGCCTAAGCTTCCTCTTTGCTCATCCTTGTCTTATATTGGTCCTTCTTTTCCTGATTCCCTCCAACCAAACACAAACAATCAAACAAACAACCATGAGCCTACAACTAGCCTAAAATCATAACTTAGAGCTTCAAAGACATATCCTTCGACTTGTATAGAGAGATCCCTCTCTGGACCTAGGAGGGCTAGATCCTAAGGTCCCAAAGTGGTTCTATGTTGTCTCATCTTTTGGTCTCTGTCAACCTGGCCAAAACATGGGAACCCCAACAGGTGGTATTTTCATTTCCGAAGCGATTCCACTCATCAAATGACGCGTGGCAGCGAAACTGTTTGAAAACCACCCGCTCATCGCGCGTTATCGTTCGGCACAAGACACTAAGCGATATGCATATCAGCCGTCCGATCTGGGTCTCCCCATCCAATGGCGATCGCACAGCGAAGTTGCACAGGAGTTAAACCAAGGCAGCCGTACCCCTGGCCCACTGTCCATCGCCCTCCGATGTGTTTTCCACCGTTGATCTCCTCCCGAAATCGGACGGTCCAGATTTATTCTCACGCCCACCGTTGACCCCATACCGCCACGTCATTTTTCCACATGTGTTCGTCATTTTCTCGTCCGTCCCCTATATAATTTCATTCCAAGGTCAAAGTTTTAATGTTTTTCAATGGAATTACTAATTCGACGTCGCCCAATGCATTTATCACTGTTACACGTTTTTTCCCCATAATATCCTCTGCATGCATCGTCGTCCACCGTATCACGTTGCTGTTTCTGCAGTCATCCACACCACCCTCTCCATGCACGGTTTTCTTAATTTGTTTTTGTGTTTTGCAGGGTTACAGGCAGGCGGAAAACCACCATGATTTATATGCGCTATTGTAAAGGCACGGAGCACAGAAGAAGCTGAATTTAGAGCCTGATTTTACAGAAAAATGTCCGGAAAGGTGTCTGCATCGTAATTTTCATCAAAGGACAGAGTTCAAGCTCTGTAAACCTTCTCCGGCACCATTAAATCCCAGATTGCGTAAACAAAGGCAGTACGGGAGCAGCAGACAGCTCGAGGCAAGAAATAGAAGATTTTGAGCTTTTTCAAGCATTTTAGAAGGCAAAGGTACCAGTTCAAAGACATCATGGATTGCATCAAAAGCCCAACGCACAGAAAACAATGCTATCAAGGTTTCAAATCAGCAGAATGTTTCTTCTTGAGCAAGGACATGGTACACATTATTGTTTCAGTCTACATTGTGTCCAGGAGAAGTTCCCCCCTCCTTACAGCAGCCCTATGCTATCAGAGCATTTTTTATGCAGTATGGAAGACCCTAGCATCATTTATTTACCTTTTTGCTTATTCACCAAAAGTACTACAAAATGCTGCAACAGAGTACATCAGAGACATGCCCGAAATAAATGGAAACCTGAAGAAGACCACTCTTGCGTCCAAAAGAGTGCCAGAGGTAAATGAACAAGGTTTAAATAGAATGGGCTTCGGCCCTCTTTCTTTTCCGAGTTTTAATGCTTCATTTAGTGTTTCACCTACCTTCTCTGCTCCACCGGAGCTATAAGTTCATGAAGAAACTCATTGTAAAGGTTGTTGATCAGTTATCAGAGAATTGCAAGCTATTTCTTTTGAGACATTGTATCTGTGTAAAGTTGTAAGATAGGCTGAGGAAGATGTTTTCAGTCTAAGTGTCCAGCTATTGGCAATGTTGTACTTGACTGGTGTTGCTTTTTAATATGACAAGCACATTTCTTTGGATCCTGATCTAAAGCAGCGGTGATGTTTTTCTATCTTTTTATTTGTGTTTAACTTGCATTCCATTTCATTTTATTTCTACTATCTTGCATCAGAAATCTGGCATAGGATTTACCCTTGTTAGGTACCCTATGTTTCTTCTCTCCTTGCCTTTGGTGTTTTCTACTAAATGTGTTATCTAAGAATTGATTTCAGTTGATTTAACCAATGTAGTGGATGTTATTGCCTGCTAGCTGATGTATGAATTAAATGAATCTGTTCTTAGATGTTCTTGTTAGGATTTAGCTAGAAGATTTGGGAACACTGGGGATTAGAGTTAGCCCTGTCCACTAGGATCCTTGTGCAACCAGTTGGCCTTTCTAAGATCCCTCAAGCTGGAGGCTGAAGCATTGAGTGTTCAAAGTCTCTCTCTGATCTCAGGTATTTAACTTTGTGTTCTAAACCTTCATTGTTCTTCCTCCCTTGCCATTCCACACCACACTATCATCTTTAAGATCCAATGTTTCAGATGACTAGCCCAATTTAAAGCCTGCATATTGATTAGCAAGCAAATCCTTTCCTGACTCCATTTCCCAATGGTTTTGAATTCTCCCTGGAATACTTCACCTCTGCCTTAATCCTCTTTGCTCATCCTTGTCTTACATTGAACCATTCTTTCCTGATGACCAACAACCAAACAAACAATCAAACCAACAAACCCTGTGCCTATAACTAGCCTAACATCTTAAAATTTGAGCTTCAAAGACATAAAAAATTTGCTTATATAGAGAGATCCCTCTCTGGACCTAGGAGGGCTAGATCCTGAGGTCCCAAAGTGGTTTGATGTTGTCTCATCTTTTGGTCTTGCCAATCTGGCCAAAACATGAGAACCCCAACATAATGAATAGAGTATAACCAGTAAATGACTTGTTGGTAAGCCCATGCCTTTACTGAGTAGAACTTGAGACATTGTTCTTGAATGATTTTTTGCATTTCATGCTAAGTAGAGTCTTAATCAAGGAAGTCTATGGTTAGCTTTTTCCTTTGTTTAGTCTCAAAAAGTTGTTCTGAAGATTTCCTATAAGAGTTGGCCGAAAGAAATATTAGTTAAAAGTACTCCCTTGATCTTAGGCTGCTTTTTTATGTTCATCTTGAATGTTTTCCCTTGAGAGTATGTCAAAAGCAGGATAGGTTAAAAGCCCTTACCTAATCTTAGGCTGCCCTTTGTTTTCTCATATTTTTGCCTCCTTCACATCCTTCCTTAATTTTCCATACCATCAACCCAACTTAAAATATCTTCTGATATAGATGACATGCCCTCTAGAAAATCTTAGATATTTGATGTGCAAATAAACCCTTTTATGACTCCATAGCCCAATGGTTTAGTACTATTTTTTTGACCCATCTTCTCATGCTGAAACATCCTCCTATGTATTTCCTTCCTCACTTCACATGACCTTCCCATTTACTGTTTCCAAACCAAAAACAAACAAACCCCTTGTCCTTCATAACTAGCCTAACATTATATCATAAGCACTAAAGACATATCCTTTGAAAACACACATAAAGAGATCCCTCTCTAAATCTAGGAGGGCTAGATCCTAGGATTCCAAAATAGTTCTGATGTTGCCTTGTCATTTGGTACGCCAATTTTCCAAATCACAGGACCCAAACACTACCCATTAAATGCATAACAATAACAAAATCATTCTCCACGTGCACTAAAAATTATATTTATATAAAGAAATGAAAAGCATGATAAGACTAAGAAATGTTTGGTTAGAACATCAATAGAATAGGTTTTAAGGAAATGGTGTGGTATCCAAGCTAAAAAGGACTTCAGAACCCTTCCTATACTTGTATATTGGGGCATATATTTGGCTATAAATGCTAACTTGTTTGAAAATAGTTACATTCCACAATTTTAATGTGTTTCTCAAGTTTTGAACATTCTATAAACTTTCCTTTTAATGGGGATGGATCAACCTCCAAGGCATGTTGTTGAGGAGTTAGTGGACAACGTTGGGACTTGAGCTTATTTTGATGGAGAAGGCAAAGACGAATGCAAGATTTGTGGAACTAGAGGAGTCATATTTTCATTGAATTCCACTGGCCGAATTTCAAAGCTCTAATGAGAAAGGTACAAGAAACTATGTTGAGCTCATGCCTCTAAAACTTCTCCTTTTGTTTGTATGTGAAAAGGGAGTTAAAATTTTATAAACCTTTTGGGATTATTTCAATGTACTTTAGTTCGTTAAGGGGTAACATAACTACTTAAAACTACTAATATCTCATTCATACATGCTTTTAGGGAAATAAATATTTTTGCTGATGTTATTTCGAAAGATGGGTCCTAGTTGGGTTAGGGGAGTTGGCATATTCTAGAAGATAGGTAGCCTACAAAGCATTAGTTATTATCACCTTCCTTTTTATGAATACTTTCACTTCTCTAACTAGATCTTTAATGTTTTTTTTTCAAAGGGTATATATGCTTATTAGTTTAATTTTCATAGAATGCATCATTTTCATGAAGTTGACATGTATTTAAGATCCACTATTATGTTAATTTTCTTTTGGAAATCAAGCACTAATGTTATATTTATGGCCACGTAGATAGGATAGTATATAATAAGATTCTATATTTTGAGTTGAGAATGACATGTGGTCCTTGTTGTGATGTATCCATGATTCTTTATGAGGTTTGACACAATGATGTGTTAGCATTATGAAGAATTATATTTTGATTTTTGAATTAAAATTACAATTTTTTTATGAGGATAAAATAAATATAAAAAGAATATTCATTAGGGGAATTTTGAGGTCTAAAATGGGCCTCCTAAGGAAATTATAAAATAAAAGTGGAAAAAATCAAATAAGATTTGATGACATCATCAAATTTTAGAGGGAAAAAAGAAAAAACTATCTTTTCAACTCGTATTTTCAACTTATCTCCAAACTTTTTTACTCAAATTTCAAGCAGGAGTACTCGTTAGATGCAAAATTTAATTCCTAATCCAAGGAGTATCCATGTTGCATACTTTCGATTGACCCTACTACACGAAAAATGAGAAATACGTGAAAAACGTGATTGTAGTCATATTTTTTCATGTATTTCTTATTTTGCACGTAGTAGGGTCCATTAAAAGTATGCAACATGGGTACTCCTTGGATGAGGAGTTAAATTTTTCATCCAATGAGTACTCCTGCTCGAAATGTGAGTAAAAAATTTGGGAGATAAGTTGAAAATACGAGTTGAAAAAGTAGTTTTATTATTTTATTATTTTTTAATATTTTTACCCTTTTACTTAAAAATGGTGAATCATCCCCCATGGTTGAGATCATCATCTTCAATCCTATTGGTTCTTATAAAGTTTATTTGGGTTGTACATTTTTCTTAGGAGGCCCAGTTTACACCTAAAAATTTCCCTAATTTGAAATCTAGTAAAGTGGCTAGTGGGTCATAATAAATATATTCACAAATTCAAGTAGTGACAATGACCCCTTGATTTTTCGGTGATTCACAGTCATTCAGGATGGATACCACCTTGATGAATGGTGGATCATGAATGATTAAAATGATGCCCCACCTATCATCGTGCCATTTATTTGGTCAGTTCTCCATACAAATAACAAGATCCAACTTGGGAATTTCTTATTCAATATCATATGTGGTGTTAGGGAATTGCAATTCTCACAAATTTAGCTCTGATGTTTGTTTCACTCTCTAAATAGGAGACCTATTCTATGATGTTTCCTATAACCACACTAATGTAAACATGCCAAGCCATGAAGAGGGTGAACTTCCAAGGAATCATATCCAATTGGCCTTTCCCAACATCCAATTTTATTTTTGGTTAAGGATATTGATCCATAAATAAAAGATATTTTTGATACAAAATAATTTCCAACATTAAAAACATTACTAAGGACTACCAAAACAATGAAATTAAATTATTACTTAATAGAAAAAATATCAACAAAATCAAAAGTAATTTTACAAACATCTTATATTCTATGTGTAGAAACTATTCTATGTGTAGAAACTAAAAAAAAAGGTTAGTTCAAAAACATATATATAATGTAGAATCATGAAAACCAGTAAAATGTGAGAATGTAAAGACATATATAAACATATCTCCATATAAGATCATGTTAAACACCACAAACCAACATTCATATGAAAATCATGATCGAAATCGTACATATCCAGCCATAACATAGAATGTAGTGAGTATAATTCTCTTTACAAGTAGACACATGGTAGCATAAGTTAGACTAATGTTTCCCTATGCTTCCAGGGTTTTGAATAGTTCATCATATAGATACCTGATTAGTGTATTTTTTAAGGATTTAATATTTTTCTTATTGATCTGAAAGTGATCGATTAAGTGCTGAGGTAGTTTGATTAGTTTGTCATTAATATTGATTGTTAACTCAAGAGAGCTTTCAAGTGAAAGAAAAAATAAAACAACATAAAATAAATGATCAAAATACAACATAAAACAGAGAGAAGAAGAAGCAAACAGTTGATCATGGAGTTCGTCCCTGGTGGACTACATCTCTAGGTCTGCTTTCAAGTGGGCATTTGCTTTATTAGGATTGATCTAAGGAAATATTTACACAAAAATACACCAAAATGATCGTGCTCATAGGCACTTCAAGTCGCTTCCAATAGAAAGCTCTCTCTCTTAGCTTTCCAATGCCTATCTCTGCGCTCAATTCTGCCTTCGAACGGTGGAGATATGCTGAAAAAAAAACTACCTCAAATACACTTAATCCTTCAGAAACTGAACCGAAATACACTTAATGTCCCTCATGAAGAAGATGTCATGGTTTAAAGAAAATGATCTCAAACCTTTGTATGCCTCATTTATCAATTGGTTGAGTAAATTAAGTGATGAAGTCTTGAATCCTATCTCTTTAATTAATGCCTAGGATAATGGTTGTTTGACCTTAGTGCTTAATCTAATACAAAAACCCATATTTAAACTTTATAATATATGCTAACCCTGATGGTCAACATTACCGCGCAGAGGATAGAATGTTAGAGACATGTGATCAGGGATCATCCCGAAGAAAATGGTCATCTCCGGCGGTTCCGGCTACACAAACTGTAATACATGTTCACATGATCCACGCGGCTTTACAACTGTAAACCTTTGAATCCACCACGGTCTAAAAAAAACTCATTCACATGTCTTTACACGCAGCTCCAATACGGTTTTAGGCTGGCGATTAGGACTGTGGTAGGTTTTAAATTGTAATATAAAGTTATATATATATATATATATATATATATATATATATATATATATATATATATATATATATATATATATAGAGAGAGAGAGAGAGAGAGAGAGAGAGAGAGAGAGAGAGAGAGAGAGAGCCTAACCTTATTTCTTAGGTTTTGTTTTATAATAAGGTTTGTAAAGGCTTTAACTCATCAAATAAGTTTGCGCTTAGGTTTTTAGGTTTAGACTTAGGTTTTATATAGGATTTAGATGTTTAGAGCTTCATATTTACATTTATAAGGTATTTCACCATAGGTATTTTAGAAGCCCTTTTACACCTTCTCAACACAAATTCGAAACATATGATGACCATAATAACTAAAGGACCTTTTCATTGGCGAAAATGACGATATGAAGACTGAACCAGAATTTGGACTGCTGGAGCTGACTGGACTTCTCTGCTGATCTACATTGAGCAAGATCCTCCTGGATCAATCCTCTCCACTTGAAATATTTTGGACCACACAAGTTTGATTTTAAACAGATATCAGGTGAGGGTACAGCTCCCTCACTTTTCCAATCTCTATTCATCTCGCCTTGCTCGGATTCATGCCCTTAAGTCCCACTCGAATATATTCCACATCTCCTCGTCTGGAAGTACAAAATATCCTGTCGAAGATGGTGTCTTCCTGCAACTCATTCATATACTCAGGTGCTAAATCATCAATAGAAGGTATCTGTGTATCATCCTCGGGTTCAGAAATCAACGGAGGTTCATACAACTTAGATTTTCAACATTCACAACCAAGTAAATATGCATGTAAGGTGGTAAATCTAATCGGAATGCATTATTTCCAATATTTTCAACAATTTTGAGAGGACCATACCTTATAGATTTTAGTTTCTTACCTTCTCCTTTCAACCTGAATTTTCTGATATACAACCATATCTATTCACTGACCTGAAAATGATGATCGACTCAGTGCTTGTTGTGGTGCAATTTGTACTTGGCTTGATTGTAAGAATGATGCACATAAGGCAAAGATTCATCCCACAACTTAGGATGTTTACTGCAATTACGTCGAAGAATATGTATCCCGGTCCTGTTCACCATTTATGTCTAACGTTAAATGAAATCCATGTTTTCCCATGGTTGCAAAGGAACTAGAAGTGGCATGTACAAACCAATCTTTCGATTGGTTGGCTTGCTTGTCGAACACATCACACATCCTTTAATGTACTTCACAATTATTTCATACATATGAGGCCAGTAATAATACCTTTAACTTTGTGTCATAGTATTGCTTACACCAAAATGTCCTGCAATCCGAGAAGGAAGAGCTTCTCGAATAACCTGCACCCTTTCTGTCTACAGTATGCACAACTTACCCAGATGATATAACAATTTTTCATGAATATGATAATTGGTTTCTTTTATCTGAGTATCACGAGTTAGTGATTCATAAATATCTTCGAAATCATCATCAATACTATATTGTTCTACATAAATTTCATGTTTCAATGAAATATTCTACAGTACTACTGAAGTATTCAAAGACAATCTAGACAACATATCAACTACTTTACTTGTTACACCTTTCTTGTCCTTAATTACTAAGTGAATTTTCTGAAGAAATCTCATCCATCTTTAGTGGTGAGATTGTTGCAACTTAGTATGTGACTGAAGGTATTGAAGCAACTAATGATTTTTGTGAATCACTGTTTCCATTGCATAACCACTAGCATCTATTTTAACTTCAAATGGTTGTTGATGATCTAATAATGATGTGATTTTTTTTTGCTTAAATGAATCAAAAACTTTAAAATTGACAGACATTCCCCATGTCTCTTTTTTCTTATGAGCCAAAATTATGGGTGAACCACATGGAAATGAATTTAGTCACATGGAGTCTTTTCCAACCATCCCTTGGATTTGTTATTTTCTTTCTTCGTGCTCTATAATTGACTTGTGATATATTCCAACATTTGAAAGAGAGGTATTAGATATCAACTGCATCTCATGTTGTATTTCCTTTTTATGAAGTACATGTTTTAGTTCTTTAACTAGATCTTGAAATGAATCTACCTTTTTAACCAAATTACCTTCATACTAAAATTCACAACCTGAACAAGCATAATTAAGATCCTTATGTTTCTCTTTTATCGACATGAGTATGTATCTCATAGTTGAACTTATTAAGCCCTTCATATGATTAGCATTAATTAAATCCAAGTAAGTTTTGATTTTATGTGCCCGAACAATGTATTCAATTCCATTTTTCTAGAGGTGATACTTATGTTCTTTCCTATAAAATACTACATCACGATCATAGAGATAAGGGCTTCCTAAAACAATTCCACATATGTCTAACAATATCACATCTAGCTCCATTGCATCGATATAGTTAGCTGTGATTGAAAATTTTAACTAACACTGTTTGGTAACATTAATCTGAGTTTGTTCCTTTAACCAGCCTAAAGGATATGGTTTTGGATGATTAAGTGTTTTCAAACCCAATTTGTTAACCAATGATTCAGAAATAAAATTTTCTTGTGACCCCATATCAAACAATGTATCTATCTTTGTATGTTTTGAAGTTACCCTTATATGAAATAACTTGAATCTTTTATCTTCATTCAATTGTGTGATGTTTGAAGAAGCAGAAGTACAAGATTCAGAGGTTTTACCTCTTGTAACGATAGCAGTGATTTTTCCTTCATCACCTAAATCAAATCCCAAGTCCAAGCCTTGTTGGATTGCTGTTTCAGCCTTCTTTTCACACTTCTTCATTTGGAACTTCTTTGGATTGAGTTTTGGATGAATTTTCCAACACCTAGGTTCATCATGGACGATCCTTTTGAAATGTGTACAGGTAGGTATTTCATCTTCCTTCTGAGTTGTGGCAGCCTTCTTTCCCTTTTAATTTCCCTTCTTTTTTCTTTCTTCAGTTTCCAACTGATTGGATGTATTTGGTGTAAACTTGAATGGTCTGCCACCTGTTTTGACATTAATAGCTTGAACACAAACTTCATCAAAGTCATTAGGATTGAACATTAATAATGTATGCTACAAATATGAATATAAACTGCCAATATACTTCAACAAAGTTTCTTTTATGTCCAAAGGAATACCAAGCGCTAACACTTTCTTCCTGAATTCTTGAGTGAACTCTTGAACATTTTGCCCCTTACCTTGTTGCAAATGTTGCCAATCAATAACAACTTCCTGTGTGTAACCCAAAAGATATAATTGTTTCTTTAGAGCTTTTAAGAACTTAGTCCATGAGGTGATAACTTTTCCTTTACACTTTAAATCTATATGTGTCTTACTTTCCCACCAGATCAAAGCAGTACCCCCCATTCTAAGAGTAGCTAATTGGATATTTGTCTTATCATCAGTAATATTTTGAATACAACAATAGATTTCTAACTGTTTTACCCAATTATCTAGTTTCTCAGGGTTCATTTCACCATCGTACACAGGTAATTCAAACTTAACATCAAGTTTCAAAAGTGGACTCTGAGGTTTCTTTTCTTTTTCAAATTCAGAACTAGAAGAAGAAGAAGATGATGATGATGGAGGTGATGGAAGAGAAGGAGGTTTATCTTCTTTGCCTTTACCCTTTTCCTTCTTTGATGCCTTCAATAATGAGGCTGCCTCTCTCATCTTCTTATCTTCATATAATTCTGCCAACATCTGCTGCATGTTTCAAAACATCTAATGGATTTGATTCTCATCCATGGGTTTCGATTCAGGAGCTTCATGAGTTTCAAAGTTCTCAGTTCTTGTCATCGTTGACTGATGAACGAATTTCCGCTTTCCAATATCTAGATCGAATTCCTCTAGGTCACCTTTTCCACGTAGCAATCCCAACCTGGTTAATATCCACTGACAAAAAAACTACAAAGCACAACCTACTCTGATACCAAAAATGATCTGAAAGTGATCGATTAAGTGCTGAGGTAGTTTGATTAGTTTTGATTAAGATTGATTGTTAGCTGAAGATAGATTTAAAGTGAAAAAAAACATAAACGAGAAACAAATAAATGATTAAAATACAATGTAAGATAGAGAGAAGAAGAATCAAATAGTTGATTACGAAGTTCGTCCCTAGTGGACTACATCTCTAGGTCCGCTTTCAAGTGGGCGTTCGCTTTATTAGGATTGATCAAAGGAAGTATTTACACAAAAAATACACCAGAATGATCATGCTCGCAAGCACTTTTGGTGACTGACAACAGAAAGCTCTCCCCCTTAGCTTTCCAATGCTTGTCTCTGTGCTCAATTCCGCCTTCATATGGTGGAGCTATGCTGAAAACAAAATTGCCTCTATCCTTCTGAAACTGAACTCAAATACACTCAATGTCCCTCATGAAGAAGATGTCATGGTTTAAATAAACTAATTTCGAACCTCTGTATGCCTCATTTAGCAATTGGTTCAGTAAATTAAGTGTTGAAGTCTCAAATCCTATCTCTTTAATTAATACCTAGGATAATGGTTGTTTGACCTCAGTGCTTAATTTAATAAAAAAACCCATATTTAAACATTATAATATATGCTAACCCTGATGGTCAACATTACCGCACAGAGTATAGACTGTTAGAGACATGTGATTAGGGATCATCTCGACGATTTTGGTCATCTCTGGCAGTTTCATCTACACAAACGGTAAGACCTGTTCACATGATCCGAGTAGTTACAGTTAGGCCCTTATCTGCCGCACTTTTAAGAGTTGTTCACATTATATTCTCCATCGCGGTTTTAGTCCATGCGACTTTACATCTGTAAACCTTTGACTCCGCTGTGGTCTAAACAAAAACTCATTCACATATCTTTACACGCAGCTCTGACACAGTTTAAGGCTGGTGGTTAGGACTGTGGTAGGTTTTAAATTGTAATATAAAGTTATATATATATATATATATATATATATAGACCCGAACCTTATTTATTAGGTTTTGTTCTATAATAAGGTTTGTAAAGGCTTTAACTCATCATATAATTTTGTGCTTAGGTTTTTAGGTTTAGACTTAGGTTTTATATAGGATTTAGATGTTTAGGGCTTTAGATTTACATTTATAAGGTATTTCACCATAGGTTGTTTAGAACCCCTTTTACACCTTCTCAACACAAATTTGAAACATATGATGACCATAATAATTGAAGGACCTTTTCATTGGAAAAAATGACGATATGAACACTAAACCGGAATTTGGACTACTGGAGCTGACTTGACTTCTCTGTTGATCTGCACTAAACAAGATCCTCTTGGATCACCTATGTATAGTATTATAGGTGACTATTTTAGTTTGAAAGTTCATATGTATATAATGTAGGCGAATATTCAATAAAAAACATGTAATTTACTATTATCGAATATCTTCCATTTAATCATATAAATGTAAAAAATAGGTGAATTTTTAACCAAATTGGAGAATATTGTTTTTTTAGAAAATGTCAAAAAAATGCCCCATTTGTGAAAATTTTCCCCTAAAATTTTCCATATACCTGATGTCTAACTTCAATTGCCTAATCAAGTAGATAAATTAGAGAAGATAACCCAGAAAATGAACTCATGATATGTTATTGGATCCAAATCCAAAGTCGACTTCTCTAACATTTAATGCACAAGTAATCACAAGTTGAAAAAGGTATATCCTTAAATTTATAGAAATAAATTTATTTATCAACTATTTTTGTCCATTTTATTCACATTGTTTCAAGCTCCATTCACTATGAAGATTCATCCATATAAATTAAGTGTGAAGATTGGTTCGTGAGTAAAGTTTCAAAAAAATTATTTTTATAGTCTCAATGTTTTTTCTTTCATATTTCGATAATTTTTATGGACAATTTAATAATCATTTCTAATTCAATCAACTTAGATCCATCTTAAATTTGAATTTATCATGCATCCAAGAGATCACATCCCTCAATGTGTAAACACTTCCTTAATTTTTTACAATAAAAAAAATTCATCTCCAAATAAAATTTGATTTCTATTCATGTATAATATATCCAAAATTAAAAACATTTATATTATTTAACTAAAAAAAAGTTTAAAAAATTAAATGAGCTTATCAATCTATTTAAAAATTTATTATTTATTTCAAATATATATTAAAATTTTTATTTTTCAAGAATACAAATATTATATATAGAATATCAAGAAATTGAATTAAATGTATTTTAATTTATTATTCATCTGTTCAAATCTAAGTTTCAAGTGAAGCTTTAATATAGACAGAAACATTTACATAAAACAACTCCAAAATACTTTAACAAAACATATTCTTTATCTAGCGTTCATTAAATGCAATACTATGAGTTATTAATGATTATAAATATGTTTTTACATACAAAGGTTTTTCCACCATGATCTATCCTGGAGCGTCGCGCAACCACCCCCCTAGCTCTTGCTCGCTTCTCCCACTTCTAGCCTAATGGCCCCTCTGGAGTCCATCCTGGAGGAGGCTTTTCCCTCCGATCATGCCTCAGTCTTCTCATCCCTCATCGCTTCCTTGGATCCCCCTCGACAACGACCTATGATCTCGAAATTCGTGAAGAAGCTGGATGGAATTCAGGAAGTCTCTTTGCCCCCTACGATTCCTTGAATGGCTTCTATATACCTTGCAAAGAAAGGTCTTATAGGTCAATTCACAAGCTTATGGCCATCGCCCAAGACTGTGCAGAAATGGGTTGGTTGCAACTGGCTGGACAAAATGCAAGGGAAAATCTCCATTAGATTTTGTGGAAGGGGTTTCTTTACCTTCCATTTTGAAACAAAGGAAGATAAATATTTGATATTAGGGAATCAGCCATACTTTCTTGATACCAGGGGGCTCTATCTGAAAAAATGGACGTCGGACTTTGACCCAGAGCTAGATGTCCCAAATGTGGCTTGACTCCCCATCTACCACTTCATTTCTGGGGGGACGATTCCATTGGAGTGATTGGGAACGCAGTCGGAAAGTTCACAGATAGAAGCGAACCCCAGGAAAACATGAAAGCATGTACTAGGATCTGCATAGAGTTAGATCTTGGAAAAGGACTCCCGGAGGCGATCAAGGTAAAGGTTGACAACTGGATGCATATCCAACAGCCGGATTATGAAAAAATGCCCTTAAAATGTAAGGTATGTCACAAATATAGTCATTTTGGAAATAGATGTCCAAAAGTGATTGAGATTGCATACTCTGACAATTATGAACCCCAGTAGGAAGTTAAGAAAAAAAAAAATCCAACTCTAACTCTAAAATTGTTTCTCCTTCGACATCCCATCCTTCTCCCTTGTCAGTTGGCCCTAGCATTCCCCTCCCGATCCTCCATTTATCCCCTTTCAGCCTCCTCTTGAACCTTCTTTTATTTCCTCTAACCCCTTCACTAATTTTTCCTCTCTGGTAGAAGGCCCTCCTCTCCACTCCTCCTCCCTTTCCCCTTCTAATTTCATACCCCCATCTTCCCCTTCCAAATCTGGCCCACTCCCATGTTCATTTGAACCTTCCTTCACTCGATTCATCACCAAAAATGCAGCAAAGGACCTGGGGCCTATCTGTTGGGTATGTGTTATATTATTTCCACAACTAGCCCCATGCGATATACGTTGCATCGGGCACAGTAGGGGGGTCACAGGGGGGGTGGCAGCCCACCCCCCCTGTCAGGGTCTGGGGCAGCACCCCGACGAAATTTTTTTTTGGTATGCAATCCCACTCATAGGCGGACCCACCCATGTTTTTTGCATGAGTTTGCACATGGTTTTTGGGGTACGATGGTTTTCGACCCCTGGTATTTTGTAGATCTGGTCAAGGGACCTACGGTTATGTTCTAATCCAGGGTTAATGGATTGGGGTTTATGTATTCTTCGGCATGTATATATATGCGTTGTAACACTAAAAGGAATATAATGAAATATCAAGCTGGTCGTCCCGATTTGGGATCCAAGGGAAAATCTCTGTGTTTATCTGTTTTATGTTTTATGCTCTCACTATTGTTTATTTTCTGTTATAAGGTTCGTGTGTAGATAATTTATGTTCAGGGTTAAATCCTACATTTGGTATCGAAGTTGTTTCGGCTTCAAGGGGACGCCTTTGCTGCTGAGGTTTTTTTTGTTCAGGCCTGAGGTAGACCCTGTTCAGTGGGAGATTTGCGGGATCGATTCTTGCGGTGAAAGAAGATGGTGAAAAACGAAAAGATAGAGATCAAGAAATTTATTGGTCAGAGTTTTGAGTTGTGGAAACTCAAGATGGAGGATCTGCTGGTGGATAAAGATCAGTGGATCGCGGTAGATACAGGTACTAAACTAACGGCAATGTCAGATGAAGACTGGAAGAAGCTAGATCGAAAGGAAAAGAGCACAATACGGTTGTGTGTCTCAGATTCAGTATTGTTGAATGTATCTGGGGAAGCTACGGTGAAGAATTTGTGGGAAAAACTTGGGACTTTGTACCAATCTAAGTCTCTGGTGAATAAGTTGTTCCTGCGAAAAAAGCTGTATAACCCGAGGATGAAGGATGGAGATTCGGTGACAGAGCATTTGAATGCCTTCAATACTTTGGTAATTCAGTTTTCATATATTGATATTAAAATCTCAGATGAAGATAAGTGCATCAGTTTGTTGTGTTCTCTACCAGATTCATGGGACAGTCTGGTTATTGCAATAGGTAGCAATACAACTACCTTGAATTTTGATGACATTGTCTCAGCCTTGTTGTTGGAGGAAATGAGACGGAGAAATATGAAGGGTTAGAATGGAGATGCCTTATCTGTACAAGGAAGGTCCCAAAACAGAAATAAGAGTAAGGTTTCGAGTGGGAGATCCAAATCTAAAGGGATATCTAAATCTCCTAGAAAGTTTGTAAAGGTATGCTGGAAATGCAGAAAGGAAGGGCACTACAAAAAGGAGTGCAGATCTAAAGCTCCTGAGAAAGGAAAGGGATCTGATGATGCTCCTTCTGCAGAGGAAAAAACCACCTCGGATGAAGTTGGGGATGTGTATTTGGCTTCTTCTTCAAGTATACATGTAGATCATGAATCATGGTTGATTGACTCAGGTGCATCCTTTCACTTCACTCCCCATAGGGAGTGGTTCTGCGAGTATGAGAAATATGATGGTGATGTCTTCCTAGGGGATGATAGGAAGGCCAGAATCATCGGACGTGGAAATGTCAAGCTGAAGCTGCAAGGTGGAAGGATTAGAACACTCGGGTGTTCCAGATATTTCGCATTGGCCGTAAATCTGATTTGCAAGCAAGATGGATGATGCGTAAAACAGTTGTTCGAGAAAGATGCCTGCAAGATGGTTCAGGGAGCACTGGTATTAATGCGGGGAGTTCGGATTGGAACTCTGTACAAGCTACAAGGTAGCACTGTTATTGATGGGTGTAACAGTTCTGTGGTTCCTAAAAGTGGAGCGGAAAGCCTAGCTATCTTCGGAGAAAAGACCATGCTATGGCATCAAAGGCTTGGACATATTGGAGAGAAGGGCCTTTGGATACTCCATAGAAATGGTATGGTTGAAGGTATGTCTAATTGCTCTCTGGATTTCAATTTTTGTGAACATTGTGTATATGGGAAGCAGAATCGGGTGAGTTTTCCTTCTGGTTCTAAGAGGGCGAACAAGATATTAGATCTTGTGCATAGTGATGTGTTTGGACCTGTGTCAGTTCCATCACTGGGAAAGTCTGTGTACTATGTTTCATTCATAGATGACTTCTCAAGGAATACATGGATATATTTATTGAGGACTAAATATGAACTCTTTGAAATATTTAAAGAATTTAAGGCTCTAGTGGAAACCCGGACATAGAAGAAGATAAAGGTGTCGGGGAGAGATAATGGTGGAGACTTTTGTAAGAAGGAATTTGAAGAGTTTTGTAAGAAGTGTAGTATAGAACGACAGAATACTACTCCATATGCACCTCAGAAAAATGGAGTTGCAAAAATAATTAACATAACACTAATGGAAAAGGAAAGAAGCATGCTCAGTGGTACCGGGTTAGGACAGGAATTCTGGGCAGAAGTAGTGGAGACTGCATGTTGCCTGGTTAACAGATCACCTTCATCAACGTTGGAGTATAAGACTCCACATGAGGTATGGACTGGTAAGAAACCCTCTATTTCACATCTAAGGGTATTTGGATGTGTTGCATATGTACATGTTCCAAAGGAGAAAAGGACCAAGTTGGATAATAAATCTGAAAGGTGCATGTTTATTGGGTATAAGGATGGTTTAAAGGGTTACAAGCTTTGGAACCCAGAAACAAGGAAGGTTGTGTACAACAGAGATGTGGTGTTTAGAGAGGTGAAATATGTTGTTAAACATGAAATCATACCAAAGGAACCTGAGAAGATATATTTTGAGCTAAAGGAGGATGAATCAGACTCTACAACAGAAGAAGATTCAGAAGAGGAAGAGCCACAAACCCCAGTTTTGAGAAGATCAATTCGAGAAAGAAGGCAATAAGAAAGATATAGTCCATATGCTTTCTGTTCAGGTTTTGCCTTAACTATAACTGATGATGATCCCATAACTGTAAGGGAGGCAGTAGATTCAAAGGATGGAAAACTCTGGAAGGAGGCCATGGTTGATGAAACGACATCCTTGCACAAAGATGAGGCATGGGATCTGGTGGAGTTGTCGGTTGGAAGGAAGCCCATCAGGAGCAAATGGGTGTTTAAGAAGAAGATGAATGTAGAAAGCAAGGTGGAGAAATATAAAGCTCGGTTGGTAGAAAAAGGTTATTCCCAAGTGCCAGGAATTGATTTTGGTGATATTTTTTCTCTTGTTTCCAAAGTTACTTCTATTAGATTACTTTTATCTGTTGCTGCTGCATTTGATTTTGAGATAGAACAGATGGATGTGAAGACAACATTTCTTCACGGGGATCTAGAAGAGGAGATCTACATGAAGCAACCTGAAGGAATTATGGTGAAGGGTAAGAAAGAACTGGTGTGCAGGTTGAAGTAATCTCTGTATGGGTTAAAACAGTCACCAAGGATGTGGTATCGGAAATTTGATACCTATATACGGGGACTTGGCTTCACTAGAAGCAAGGAGTATCACTGTGTTTATTTTAAATTAATTGGTGACTGTGTTATTTATTTGGTCTTGTATGTGGATGATATGTTGTTGATTGGAAATGACAAAGAAATTATCCAAGCTTTGAAGACCCAACTGTTCTCAAAATTCGACATGAAGGATCTTGGTGCTGCAAACTATATTTTGGGCATGGAAATTAAGAGAGATCGGGCAAAGAGGAAGCTCTGGTTAAACCAGAGGAAGTATGTCGAGACTATATTGCAGAGGTTCAATATGCAGGATAGTAAACCGGTGAGTGTTCCTATTCCTGTAGGTGTAAACATGTCTGCTGAACAGTGTCCCAAGACACAAGAAGAAGAGGAGAATATGTCCCGTGGTCCATATGCAAGTGCAGTGGGTAGCCTGATGTATGCAATGGTATGTACTAGACCAGACATTGAACATGTAGTGGGAGTATTGAGCAGGTTTATGTCAAACCCAGGGAAGGAGCATTGGACAACAGTGAAGCGGGTTTTCAGATATTTACGTGGCACTAGTGATTATGGCTTGTGCTACCAAGGAAGACCAAGATTGGAAAGAATGTTGGACATTCGTGGTTTTGTTGATGCAGACTGGGCTGTAGATCTGGACCAAATAAGATCTACAAGTGGGTATGTGTTTAGCCTATTTGGAGGCGCAGTCAGTTGGATGAGTAAAAGACAGTCTGTAGTGGCTCTTTCAACTACAGAGGTAGAATATATAGCAGCCACTCATGCAAGCAAGGAAGAAATTTGGTTGCAGATATTGTGTTTAAGTATGGGGTTGGTACATCAAGCTATAAGGATAGACTGTGATAGCCAAAGTGCAATTTTCTTGGCTAAGAACCCTGCTTATCATTCAAAGACAAAGCACATTGATGTTCAATATCACTTTGTTAAAAATATGGTTGAGGCTAAAAGGGTGTTGCTGGTAAAGGTGGACACTTTGAAGAATGTTGCAGATGCATTGAAAAAGTCTGTGAGCACTCAGAAGTTCTCTTAGTGTAGAGAAACAATGGGTGTTGAAGAATTGGCCCAATGACTAAGCTCTCCTGTGGCCCCCTGTGGAAAGAAAACAACAAGTGGGAGAATGTTGGGTATGTGTTATATTCTTTCCACGACTAGCCCCACGTGCTGTACGTTGCGTCGGGTGCAGCAGGGGGGTCACAGGGGGGGCGGTAGCCCCCCCCTGTCAGGGTCCGAGGCAGTGCCCCAATGAATTTTTTTTTTGGTATGCAGTCCCACTCATAAGCGGACCCACCCATGTTTTGTGCATGAGTTTGCACATGGTTTTTGGGGTACGATGGTTTTTGACCCCTGGTATTATGTAGATCCGGTCAAGGGAACTACGGTTATGTTCTAATCCAGGGTTAATGGATCGGGGTTTATGTATGCTTCGACATGTATATATATGTGTTGTGACACTAAAAGGAATATAATGAAATATCAAGCTGGTCGTCCCGATTTGGGATCCAGGGGAAAATATCTGTGTTTATCTGTCTTATGTTTTATGCTCTCGCTATTGTTTATTTTCTGTTATAAGGTTCGTGTGTAGATAATTTCTGTTCAGGGTTAAAACCTACACTATCTTGGAAAAAACTAAAAAATTTGGAACACAACAACGAATAGAGACTTTCATTGTAGGGCATAACAACAAAGAACCTATTCAATAATCCACAAGAGGGAAGTCTAGGTCCTTACCTTCAACCCTTAAGTAATGAAAGCCCTGACATGGAATTGTAGGGGATTAGGGCAACCCTCTAAAATCAATGCCTTAAAAGATCTCATCAATCAAGAAAATCCAGACATGATTCTCCTTCAAGAAACCAAACAGGAAGAAAACAATATGGAAGCAATCATAAACATACAGAAAAACTACATAGGCACAACCGTAGGATCCAGAGGTGCATCTGGAGGAATAACTATAATATGGAATAAAAATATATAGGCATCAAAAATCAAGCTTAAATAACCAACACTGGATAAAGGCCAAGTTGCAAAATGTGCAAAGAGACATCATGATAACAGTCTATAACATATATGGTCCAAACCAATATCGTGACAAAAAAGTGTGCTGGCAATCTCTTCAAACTGACAAGAAAGACAAAGTCGAAAACAATTTTATCATTGGAGAGATCGAGAGTCGAGAGGGGGGTGCTTAGTGGAAATTCAGTGATCGAATATTATCAGAAGTGATCGAAGAATGATCTTTAGGGGAATCAATATCGGGGACCAATAATATCGCTATGAAAGGGAAAAGAATTTGGCCTTCCCTACAGCCTGTTGGAACTAGCCTTTCATTCGAGTAGGCCTTCTTCCCTAAATTACGAAGTAAGAGAGATAGGGATGCTTCTTGAGATTCCCGCTAATAACAGAAAGAGGTTGGTACCATTATGCTTCAGCAATGTACTATTTGATATGTCAAAACCGCTCTTGTAAAACAATGGCTATGTTGTAGCTTATTTTTTCAGCTAAAATAACCTTACAAAGGGAGGCCAGCTCTATGAGATTATAATTGAGGAGAAGGACAAGAAGGAGAAACATCTCGAGCTATTATTTGAACTAATTGAACTTAGACAGCCTTTTGCAAGTTGGCATATGGAAACAACTGACATAGCAACTCTGAATGGTACACTAGCTACAAGTGTCCTGGATGATGAAGTTAGTGTGCTTAAAAAATATAATTTCAGATCTTTCAGAGAATATTGAAGATCTGAAGTGCTCCACCGTTGTCTGAAGTTCTTTGATTTATTTATAATGACAAGAGCCTTTCTCAAGATAAAAATGTTTGTATGTATGTGAATTCCTCTTATGAAGTAGCAACAAAGACAAAAAATGGTTTTTATCAGCCAAGTCTACTAGCAATTCCTTCCAATGGTAATATACCGCATCTTGCTGTGGTTTGGAGAGATGTGAAATGCCCAGCATCAAGATTTTATTTGAGAGTGGAAAATTACTTGCACAGAAAACGGAGACCTTCCCAGGACATGTTTTTCGATTTCAAATTGCGGACAAACAAAGAAAAATTTTAAAATTCCACGATCTGGGTTTTTTGAAGAATGACCCCAATTGACTTACCCATGAGAAATTTCTAGAAATTTGAAGCGGTTTCAGGGATTTTGCGGGTTCCTTCAAACACCAATTTTCTTAAAAAAACGTTGTGCAAATTGGGGATGACTCTATTCTGCTGGAATTCGATTTGTCTGATCATAATTTCTGTCTCAGAAGAAGACTTGAATGGTGAAGATTATTGTTTTTATTGGTTTCTAATGTAGGCAGTTATACTGTGAGTTATACTGTGTCAGAATAATTTGGCAATATGGAAGGCCTTTTATAGCTACAATAGTAGCAACTCTTGAGGCATTTCTGGGCATATTTCTATAGAAAAAACATAAACTCATGCATCAGTCACGTCCAAATGAGTAGTGTCAACTTCACACTATTCTAAACCAAATACAATTGAGTATGAAATGAATGGAATGGTGGCTTTTACTACAAAAATCAGAATGTTGGTGGAAATAATTATACAAGAAATAAGATTTGGAGCTTGACAAAGTGAAACACAACCATATTCTTTTGACTGCAAATAAGAATCTGGATAAATAGAGAATTATGTTGGTTGATAATGAAGCTTCATAGATGAAGTTGGAGAAAGTGATTCAATGAGCCCAACGATAATTTCAGCTTGTATTAGAAGAACAAAGCAGGTTTACTCTTGACATTGTTTTAGATGCTCCAAAACTAAGAATATTGTTTTACAAGGTACGATGTTTCGGGTATGAGGAAGAATAGATCAATGGCTCAGATATCTTGTGCCCAGTTCCAACAGTAACCTGGAATCACAAATTTCATGGAAATTATGAGAGAGAGTGCCCCCGTAGAGTGGTTTGATCTAAACCATTGTTTGCAGATCAACGGTTATATTTCAATGTGGCATAACTGATCCTCATTTCTAGAATCCACCGAAGGTGCATCTATAAGCAGTTTATGGTTTTGATAGATGACATATGCATATAGAAAACCACAAGGACCCATATGAGTGTTTATATCTATTGAAACATTCATCCTTGCCTACACATTTATTATTAATTTAATTTTAAATCCTGACATCCATATATTTATATTTTGAAATTAGTAAAAGGGGCTCTTATTTGGATTTTTATAAATATATTTATTTGTAATTTTCAAAATAACGATTTTTAACTTAGATATTTCATAAAGTTTAAAGAGATTTAACAATTTTATAACTGTTAAAAGAATTAGTTTTGCATGTTTCACAAGAACAATTAGGTTAGGAGGAGAATAAGTGGGAGAAAAGAAGACATTGAATGGTTCCGAGTTTTGGACCTCTGGATGACCATAATTTTTGTATTGAATTTTCTGAAAATCAATGAAAGAATATCAAGTTTCTTGCACTTGTTGATGTTGATGCGTTTTTCTAGTTTCATCATATGTTTATTCTAGTGTGAATGAGGTGAAGTAATGTAGTTGTGGGTCTCTTTTTATAGCTTGTAAGTAAGATTTAAATGTCCTTAATATGCGCTACTTCACTCCAACTATTTTCTCTCTATAAATTTATTTCTGAGATTTAAAGTGATAGATTTTGTTATCCAGCATATCATTTTAAATTTCATTCCATTTTCTTCCTTCCAATTCAAGTAATATCAATAGATAATGCATTGTGAAATATTCCAAAGGTGCTTAACAAAGACCATTTGATATTTTAAATTTGTGACATATTTTTAAAAATTTCTTGAGTACAGATTCCTTATCACAGCCAAGGGATTGTTTCTTGAGATACAACAACCTAGATGTACGTGTTGCTAGAGTTAGTTAGAAATTGACGAGTGTCAGATATCTCTAATGGTTGAGAAGTTTTCATTTCAATAGTGAACTCAATAGTTGTAATCATAGCTCTCGGGTAAAAATATGGAAACAAGATCCATTGTCACAAGGTCCAACTCAAGAGGATGGTTGAGATCCCAAATTCCTGCTATTGGGGTGGGACAACTCTAGAGCTGCTCTCTAGGGGGTAAGGCTTTCTAGTGGGAAGGAAATAGAGTAAGTGCAGTAGAGAGAGTACTTAGACCTGACCTGGAAAGAAGAGTATGGCAGGGCGGTTGGGGTGTAGAAGCCCTTTGATCCCTTTTGTTTCTTCCACTGAATAATATAATATATCTTTCTAACACGTAAATCTATGACCAAACCAGAATATATATATATGCCCTCGCCCACTACCCAAGCATCCACCCCCCTATATTAGGCTTAGGTTAAGCCCCCACTACTACTTCGGAATCTGGTTAATCACAATTCAACATGGTTGGTTAGTTGTTCCATAAATAAAAACCCTCTTGGTTGGATTGTTCTGTTAAGAGACTATAATATTTTATGGTTGCTACTTCAGGATGGATGGACTATAGTAGGGTTACGTATAGCTAGCCACCAAGCTCCTGTCCAGAGAAGTTCCCTTCATTGCTACACCCCCCTGGTCAAGTAATGTTATTGTTGCTCTGGGTCGGTGTTAAGTCCAAACTGTGCTGGACTGTATTAACGATGTGAGCATGTTGTGTTATACGCTCCGTGGAATATGAGATTAGTATAAGAGATGGAAATCAAGAGAAGCAAACTACAGTGTGGGTGTTGGGTCGAGAACCTCATGTATGGCGGGTATCCATCCACTTGACTGGGCTTATGGCTCTTGGCTAAAGGATTAAGGTCTAATGGCTTGTGTGGTTCTTGGTGGTTCGCTTGGTTTGTTAGACTGATATAGAATTTAATCAAGGATATACTGACATTGATCCACAACTAGAATGAATCTATGGTACTCCTAACCCATACCTCTCATTTCCATTTAACGACTCATCTCATTACCCATTACAAAGTGTTAGAGTTTGAAGTGGGGCACTTTGAGTGGATTAGTTCTTGTTTATATATAATAAAATAGCGGTCTTGTTACCAGAGCCCAGTTCATAATCACCTCTTACTTATTATGGATAAAGAGTATATACAATATGTAATATCCCCAAATAGGGACTGCTCAACCATGCATGCACAAAAAACGGATTTTCAGAAATGGATGCTATAAATAAAAAAATCATCTATTTTTTCCCACCGATATATCAATATACAACCTAAATCCAATAATAGAGCTGAAACAAATCAAACTAGGTGGGTTAAACCGACCTCCCGCACCTAGGATTGCTAAAAAAGACTAAAACCCCAAACACTGCAACACGGAAATTTTTGCATAAAAGTGACTGCATATTCTACTGAGGGTTTGTACACATAAATTGTAGAGACAAATATATCTTATATTTATTAATCAATATGGCTTAGAAAAATGTGATCTAGTCTCCTTCATACAAAAAGCTAGAGAACCCGAAAAGGGTTTCTAGGAATACACCCTGAATACAAATGGTGATCTTCAGCAATATTACTGAATAATCACCGCAAAATGAAGCACAGGATTATAGAAGGCTGTAGGAATATAGATCTGATGCAGATATGTTCAAAGGTCTTCCCCCATGGAAGAATCAACCCTCCAATCACCGGGAAACTCCCCGAAAGAGCCACAAAAGACACTGCTGCAACTACCTTGCATAAATAACACAATTCCAGAATGGAATAATGATGTAGGTGATCATAATGTGTTGGCCTACTGCCAAATATCTGATATCAGCCCAATAATTCTCCAAACTGATCCTCCAATGGAAGGAAACTTCCCTCCTATGCAAAACCAACTCAGAAAGTGGGTTTCTCAACCCTCCCCTGCAACACCCTGCAACTCAACACAACCTCATGTAGAAACTGTGCTGAAACTGAAGACTGAAGCTTGGCACCAATTCCAGATGTGAGGAATAATAGATCAGGTCTCTCCCAAGAGCTACTCAAAGGGAAGAGAAGGAATTCTTGAACAGGAATACCTTAGTGCTAAACAACACCGGCAATCTTAGCTAAACAGCTAGAGAAAGAAAAGTCTAAGCAGACATCAAAATACAATTCATAAGGTAACCCCAAAATGGCTACCATCCTCTTCCTTATAAACTAAGTGAGCCTTCTCACCTTAGGTCCCACTCAATAGGGTTTCCACCATCACACAAACAATCTCCCTCCAAAACTGTGTTGTGCCTTCATTAGAGCCACTCCTCTAAACTGTGTTGTTTGATTTGGTCAAGGTTGACCTTTCGACTTGCTTCAGCCCCTTTCACACCTAAGGATATTCAATCCAACTCACATATATCTATCTAGGCTGAACCTCATTCATACTGAGCTCTTTTATTTGCTGATCCACTCCTCCTACATTTATGCTTTTGACTTGGTCAAACATGACTTTGTCCACATGAAAAATGTTCATGTTCACACATGAGAGTGTAAAATCCAGCTGGCATTATGATCCCCTTACAGACTATGAGGGATTTTATCATTATTTACGAAATGTAAGGGCCTCCTTACCCTTTTATTCATCTCCTAAGTGACATTAGAAAAATTTAATATTCCAATTTGTTGCATGCAAATTTTGGAATATTATAGTCCTCCCCTCCCAAATGTTGCTTGTCCTCAAGCAACTACAAGGATAGAATTGAATATCATCCTCTTCTCCCCCTGTAGCAACCTCATAAGATAAAATCCTCTAAGGATCAAGGTGTTGTTTCATCAATATATCTCCAAGTTTCCCCTCCCAAGTAAACAAGCTAGCTTTTGGTGAACACCCCAAATAGCTATCATTATGTGACAGTAAAATATCAATGGAGGCAACAATGGGTGGTCTAAAGGCCTTCTTGAGGCATGTGGTCTGATATATATTGGGATCTACCATCCCCATATGAATCTCCCATCCCCAAGCTATCATCCATACAAAATGAGTTACCTCCCAACATGGAAACTCTTGAAAATCCTCTTCCAACTTGAGCTCCTGCAAAGTAGGTGGGCTGAAATTCTGAACATGGTAGACAAAGTGGCTTACCCCATGTTGTCCTCCTCTCCACTTAAGATAAGTGTAGATAATTTTTTGATCTTGGGTTGCAATAATGTTTCTCTCAAGTGGCAGGAAGGAAACTATATCTCCAAAGATCCCTTTCCCAACGTTGTGAATCAAGTTGGCCCAAACCATCTCATACATGATGGATACGAAATCACCACCATATGGCATCCCATCCATCTCATCGCCCTCCTCATAAAGAAATAAATATTTTGCTGTAGTGGCCATATCTCCTCCCATGCTCCCCTTACAAAATGTAATGCAGAAAGTGTGGGGATCCTCCTTCCCAAAGAACACATCCACCCAATGTGTTTTTCCCCCAATCATGCTCCCCATAAATGCAAGAACAACATCAGCAAATGGGATCACAATTATCATCAAAATGAAAGAAATACTGAAGGCTTCATGTGGTTCTGGAAGGTACCAACAGTCTCCCTAGTGGTCACAGCACAGTCTTCCCCATTGCAGCTTCAGAAAATAGCATGGCAAGTTGTTTCTTGACAAATGGGTAGTTGTGTAAGTCATCACATCTACTAGCAAATAGTAAATGGCTGAATGTATCAACTGAGCATACAAGGAGTAACCAAACACTTTCCCAAAGTCATACAATAGATGGCTGTCTCCATCATAATAGCTGGCCAAAAATGGTCCATGGAGCCCAAAGAAAAACTTGCCCCTTTGTGGAGCAATGCACCACAAAGAAATGGTAAGAGCTTGCAAATATTGTATTGGACAATCAATAAATGAAAAACAAAATTCTTACCATGTAATGAAAGTAAGATGATGATAGGATCCATAAATGAGTCCTCCATAGTGGTATGACATACTCCTATGAAGAGGAACGAACCATATGCTGCATGAACGTCCTCCTTCTCATGCTTGGAAATCCAAGTCAAGAAGAACATACCACAGTAACAGATGAATCTATCCACTACTCTATAATTCTCACCTCCTCCTTGTCCACCAAGTGCATAAAATGTGAAGTGATCCTGGGGACACTCCACCAATAAGTCCATGCTCCAAAGTGACAACGTTGTTGGCCTATGCAAATAGGCTCTTGCCAACTCATAACTCCATTCTTTGATATGCTCAATGTCAAAGACTCCTCCCATAATGCTGCCACCAACAAGAAGTTTCTTCCAAAGTGGAAGTACTTCCAGATCATCTACGGCTAAGAAGTAACCCCCTTGCACCATGATAGTTCCATCTCCTAGTCCTACAACATCATGCAAAGTGTGAAAGCAAATCTGCCCTTGCTCTCCCCCAATCCTCCAAAGCAACAAAACGTTTTTCTGCCTCCTCATACCTCCATCATACAAATCATGTGGTGAAAACATAATGATAATATCATCATAATTCATCCACACTCCTTGCTACCCCATGATGCAAGTATCCTGCCAAGTTCCTTCCATGCACATACCCTTGGAAAAAGGATATGTCCCATGATGGCCAAACTCCTTCAAGAGCATCCAACGCAGCGAAGCCTCCTGCTACCCGATGTCATATATTTGCAAGTAGCTTACCAACTTCTTTCTCTCCATCCACACCCATTCCTCCCAATGTGAGTGCCTCCCATCATGATCAACCATGGTACCCTTCCAAAGAAGACTACCCTTCTTCCAAATCAGATTTTTCTCCTTGCATTCCATGGGATGCTGAAATGCAACTCCTTGGAGATCTCCTAGGGAAGATCTCACACCAATGATCATATTGAATCCATAAGGATCCAAGTGGGCTGAAGGCAAAGCCTCATCACTGGTACCTCTTTACAGTGTTGTAATTCTCCTCCATGGTGTTTTGGCTACCTCCTGTCCCAACTCAAGGATGAACATATGGTTTTGTATAAATTTTTCTGGGACAAAGTTCATCCCATCCTCCAAGAATTCACACCCCAACCTCACATGTGGTGTGCAGCCCATCAGTGGCCCTTTAGGATGATGTTTCATCCCTTCCTTGATCAAATCAAGGTTGCACAATGCAGTGCAATCATGTTGTTCCAAATGAGCAGTATGCAATGGTATACAATCCTCCATATGATTTGCTGAAACAATAGGAAATGAAAATTTAGGCATACCTTGATAAAATTTGGAAGTATCTTGTATGGCTGTAAGGGCTTCTCCCTCCAATAGGTTGGCTCCTCCAACTGAATATGTTGAGGGCTGCTCCCGCGTAGTTGTGACAACGCTGGTACAAGTCTCCTCCACTGGTGGTGAGGGTTTCTTCTCCTCTGATTTTCCTTCACCAAATCTCCCAATCAACCTTTGAGTAAATTTAGCATAGCAAAAGCAACCACTCTTGCATGGCTCAAATGGCTGAACCACTAAATTTTTTCTTCATCCTCTAGGCGCAACACTGAAATCTCTACAACCTCCCTTTCTACCATCGAATGTAGTAGGAAGAATGCATCAAGCTTCTTTTCCCAAGCTCTTGCTGTAGATGACCCATCAAAAGTAGAAAATAGAAACCTATTGCCCTTGATCCTTCCTTGGCCACAAGGTCTTATTTCTTCCTCCAAATGAATTAACCGAGGGAAATCTAGAGTCTCCTTGAAGGCTCTAGGTTGAGATTTGTACCCAACAAGGTATTCACTTAGAATCATGTGATCCAAGTGTCCTCCATCTTCCGAAAATTTTCCCTCCCTCTCAAAAGGAAAGGATATGTTCCAATGCTTTGAAGCTCTCTACAACACTGGTCTCCTCTTCTGATCATAGGAAGTGCATGGCTCTTCCTTCTCTTGAAACTCTCTAGAAGTTTCACTACTCCTTTTCTCTTCTTCTTGTTCAACCTCCTCGGAGAGGTTCTTACTGGATATGAAAAGTGATGAGAGAAAGCTCATCATTCCCATCATTCTGGACTTGCTCTTTATTTTATAGCACTTTGGCTTGAAGTCCACAGGCTGAACCAAAGATCTTGCTCTGATACCACTGTAATATCCCCAAATAGGGACTGCTCAACCATGCATGCATAAAAAACACATTGTTAGAAATGGATGCTATAAATAATGAAATCAGCTCTTGTTTCCCATATATATATCAATATGCAACCTAAATCCAAGAAAAGAGCTGAAACAAATCAAACTAGGTGGGTTAAACAGACCTCCCACACCTAGGATTGCTAAAAAAGACTAAAACCCCAAACACAAGAACACAGGAATTTCTGCATAAAAGTGATTGCGCAGTCTACTAAGGTTTTGTACACATAAATTGTAGAGATAAATATATCTAATATTTATTAATCAATATGGCTCAGAAAAATGATATCTAGTCTCCTTTATACAAAATTCTAGAGAACCCGAAAAGGGTTTCTAGGAATGCACCCTGAATACAAATGGTGATCTTCAGCAATATGACTGAATAATCACTAAAAACTAAAGCACATGAGTATAGAAGGTTTTAGGAATATATATCTGATGCATATCTATTCAAATGTCTTCCCCCATGGAAGAATCAACCCTCCAATCACCGGGAAACTCCTCGAAAGAGCCATAAAAGACACTGCTGCAACTGCCTTGTAGAAATAATGCAATTCAAAAATGGAATAATGTTGTAGGTGATGGTAATCTGTTGGCCTACTTCCAAAGATATGATATTAGCCCAATAATTCTCCAAAATGATCTTCCAATGGAGGGAAACTTCCCTCCTATGCAAAACCAACTCAGAAAGTGGGTTTCTCAACCCTCCTCTGCAACACCCTGCAACTCAAAACAACCTCTTGAAGAAACTGCACTGAAACTGAACACTGAAGCTTGGAACCAATGCCAGATGTGAGGAATAATATATCAGGTCTCTCCCAAGATCTACTCAAAGGGAAGAGAAGGAATTCCTGAACAGGAATACCTTAGTGCTAAAGAGCACCGTCAATCTTAGCTAAACACCTAGAGAAAGCAAAGTCTAAGTAGACATCAAAATACAATTCATAAGCTAACCCCGAAATGGCTGCCATCCTCTTCCTTATAATCTAAGTGAGCCTTCTCACCTTGGGTTCCACTCAATAGGGTTTCCACCATCACACAAACAATCTCCCTCCAAAACTGCATTGTGCCTTCATTAGAGCCACTCCTCTAAACTACGTTGTTTGATTTGGTCAAGGTTGACCTCTTCAACTTGCTTCAGCCCCTTTCACACCTAAGGGTCTTCAATCCAACTCACATATAGCTATCTAGGCTGAACCTCATTCATATTGAGCTCTTTTATTTGCTGATCCACTCCTCCTACATTTATGTTGTTGACTTGGTCAAACTTAACTTTGTCCACATGCAAAATGTCCCTGTTCACACATGAGAGTGTAAAATCCAGCTGGCATTATGATCCCCTTACAGACTATGAGGGATTTTATCCTTATTTCTAAAATGTATGGGCCTCCTTACCCTTTTATTCATCTCCTAAGTGACATTAGAAAAATTTAATATTCCAATTTGCTGCATCCAAATTTTGGAATATTACACAATATCTGCATAATATTGGAACATGTGGAAAAGGATATAGCATTACAGTTGTTATAAGCTTTATACTATGTTAATGAAACAATAGTATATCCATTCAATCTAACCTCTAATGCACCATAAAACTATAAAAATATGACGTGCATGCTTGGCTTCTTTGACGTAGAGGCTGCATTGAAATGAATCCACATTAGCAACGTCGATCGATCTATTCCGGGCATGCATCTTATAATAATAGCAAGTGTGTTTTTCCTTTGTTGTTCCTCACCCATTAGTTTCTTGCCTTAGCTAAGAACCCCTACGAATGAAAAGACTGGGAACCCTCATGATCTTTTCTTACTGTATTAGTTCACTATTGAACTTTCAAAAAGGCCTTACTTAGCCTTGGGAAACTTTACCCACCTCACCTTTAGCCTTCATCACTAGAATCAACAAGGCTAGTAAAAATAAGGAGAAGGGAAGAAGAAGGGATATTTTTTCCTTTCACTAGAAGGAAGCCTTAAACATCCAATTTACATAAGCATGTATGGATTTACTCACTCAGTATGGGAAAATATGGAAGGAGATAAAATGTCAAATTATAATTTTAGTAAAGGAAGTAGGAGAAGAACAAAAAAGAAAATAATAATAATAAAATAGGAAAAAAGAGTAGGAGGAAATAAACAAAGAGGTAATGGGGGGAGGATATCCCAACCATCAAATGAATACCCAAAGATCCATTATCTGGATTGATATCATTGTTTGATGCATTCACTACGTTTGTGAATACTGGTTCAGTTATCCAATTTGATCGAAGCTACCCACTCGCTAGGAGGTGTGAAGTACCATGTTTTTTTTTAAAGGTAATCTTGGGGTTTAACAACTGTCAGTAGTGCTGACCCACCCAAATATCCTTAATTTCCCACTGAAATTCTAGCTAGGTTCTCACTCTGAAATTGACTTATCCTAGCTAGCCTCGATATTCTACGAGCTACATCCACTTGCGTCGGGTTCGTATCTAGCTAGCAGCAGTAACGAAAAGCAAGTAAAAGTGAGCAAGCAGCAATTGGGGAAATCCTAGTTGTGCCATATTGTTTGCTATTTGTTCTAAACATCGTGAAATTCCATTTGAAACCACGGCAGAACACTTTTCTCAATAAACCCGACCAATGAACGTTCAAACTGGACATCTTTATGCATGGGGATATATCACCCTTTTCCATTATCTTTTCCCTAGGTGATGGTTGGAGAGCCTAATTCGCCCATGAGGAGATCAGAAGGAGAGTTATGTTCTATTTTAGAAGGATGAAGCGATATACTTCTGATGAGGTTTCACAACCGATAGGGGTTTGGCACTAACTATCAGATCAGAGGATGTTATGAATTCAACATCATGAATCTGTGGTAAGTTATTAGGCATTACATCAAGAGCATGATAGTCCTGGGGTGGGTTAGATGTGTTCACAGAGCTTTCAACCTCTGACCATTCAGTTACCTAATTGAGTGGGGAGCCAAATATAGTGGCCGGTAGTGTTGCTTCAATAGGACCCGGAACTGGATCATATGCTTACTATGTTGGTATTGAAACTAGTGCTGGTCAAGAAGTTGAAAGGGATGTTGCTGGCTTGTCTGCCTTACTTTCTTGATTTGCCTTTGTAGGATCTGCTCTCACTATCCTTGTTTCTGACTCTACATAGGAGCAGTTTAGTGACCAATATGTACTACTTTCGATCCCCAGGATTATTGGACCAGCCTCTCAGCCCAGAAGAAAATGGTAGGGTGGGCTTCTCAAAAAACAGATTCAAGTAGGAAGTGGCACCTACCTTTCAATCCCCGAGGGGAGAAGAGAAGAAATAAATAAAAGGGGATAATCTTGTTTGAGCCGGCCAAAGGTGTACTTCCTTAAAGAGTGTTTCCATAAATATAATCTGTCCTGACAGGAGGGCCTCATATATCGAGGGGGAGAAAAAAACGGGCTTTTCTCCCCTTTCCAATATAATAAATAGGGTTCGAATTTTAGATTTCTCACAGTATTAGTACCAATAGAGAAGATCATGAAAGAGCCGATAAGAGTGGTACTTGAATCCATTTATGATCTCGAGTTTCCAGACACATCGCACTTCCCCTCGGGTTGAGGCTACTACTTGACCCTAATACCATGTGATCAAATTGGGTATGGTAGATCTACGACAATGGGGTGGCTTAGCATTGAGATATGATGCAATTGGCATGAATGCGGTTTGGCCTCGGCATCGACATGAGTGTAGCTTAGGATCAGTGGTATAATCGGCTGGCATGTGATGGTTTGCGAGGTGCTAGAATTTGTATTCAGTAAGTCAAGTTCACAATCTTAGGTTCTTGATAGATTTGTTCCTTTTTGTTAGTAGTTTATAGGGAAGTATATTGTTTCTAAGAGATTATAATATTCTTAAACTAGTATAATAATAATCCTAAGACTAATGTTCCTAATATAATATTCCAAGTTGATAATTATACTAATATAGTATAATACCCATATTAATATAGTATTCTAATATAGTTTCTTATTTCTAAGAGAGTATAAGAGAGTCTAAGTCTGGGTGTACTTAGACTTTGGAAGGTGTTCCTCAGGCCATGTGGTTGGGGCGTACTCTTTTGGGGCATGATTTGGAAGGTCCTTGAGGAGGTTGTGGCAAGTGTTTGAGGAGAAATTGGTTGGGTATTCACCAGGGTCAATGTGACCATGTTTGTATTTAGGTTGTCCAGAGTGTGCATCGATATAATAATTAGACTGTGACGGATAAGCACCGCCAGAATAGTTAAACCCTTCAACATCTCGAAAAGACCATTGAATTGATGGGTACAAGCAATAAAAACTAGTAGGTGGGTAAGGAAAGGTAGTATATGGGTGGTTCCGTATAGGTAAGGCTTCCTAGCTTAAAGAATACAACCCAATGTTGGGTTTGGTCTCTAGTTTTCCCTCGAAAGACCTCTTAATGTTATAGGGTTATAAATCTAAAGTTATTCTGGCAGATGTATGGTATTCGAAGGACAAATCTTCACAAAACTAATGGATAGAAGAAGGAAGAAGATGAGCTCTTGATAGCACGTAAACAATAACTTGAATTTTGAACTCACCTCATGGGATTGAATAAATTTGAGTGTAGTTGTGATACCTAACATCATACCTAAGTATCAGAAATTCAAAATAACCCCTTGCTTAAGAGGTTCCCACTTGATTTTCAGTCATTGTGATACGCACACAATAATGTGAACACTATACAACAACAACCTCCTTCTAATGTATCCAAATCTCAGGCCAGGGCTATACTTGAATGAGGCTCAAAAAAATACTTTTTTTGTTTTGTTATGCTTGGGTGAGGCTCTGTAAGTTGCTCGCTTGGTCCTACCCCATAAGCCTCAACATTCCCCTTTGGCCACTCCTTACCGGCCAGCTAAGAAGCCTAATCATTATAAAATCCATCTAATAAAGAAAATATTGCTCCGTTGTCTACTTAAAATTTTCCCACCCATTGGCCCACCTTCCTTCACACACATGACTAGTTAATTATGGATCTATCCATTCTACCGCGTAGTTAACCAAACAAAGAAAATATCTTATATTTTACATATCATGAATTGAACATCGTGAATTCTCCACTTATACCTTTCGCTGCAGCTTCTGAATCACCCTTTCTATGGGGAGATCAATCCTTATGGTACCCCTTGGACCCCTCATTGGTAACAGTTGGAATTTTGAGAGTCCTGTAATCCTAGCAAGGCTAGCCTATTTAATTACATCCATATAACATCCTAAGAGTGTGAGTGAGTGAGGTGGGGGTCTGGCTTCTATGGGAATGATTGGCACACTAGGGGCTATCGACAATGACCCTCTATAATGACCAACTGTTGATGATTGACTATTGGATGGAAATGACCTCCTGTCTACCCATGGGCTGTAGGATATGTGAGGTTTTGGATCAGTTTCAAAAAGCGGCCATCTTTGATCTGTGCATTAGCACCTTGATTAAGATTGACTGGTACACTACGTCGAAACACTTTATCACATCGGAATGAATTATTTTCTTTATACCTGTCCACCCTTGGGCTCACTGCAACAAGTAATGTGCATTCTCTTTATGACGAAACCCATGGAATTTAGGACGAAATAAGGGATCTTGATACCCATCGATCTTCTTGCCACCTTCCGACAATGAAATAACTTTATGGATTGCTTGCTTTGAGGCTTGAGGAACACAGATGGCTGGGACTGCCTAACACCTACCGAGAACCTACCCGCAGTTGGAAATGGATCCTCTCCTTCCTCTTTGACTGACCCTGGCTGGGGAAAGATTCACTTTACATTGTCTGAGTCCAAAGAGAGGAATGATAGGAGCAGAAATAACCCTGTACATCCAGACATGCCATCTAGCCAGAAAGAAAATGTGGGTTTCACTTTCACGACAACCCTAAGTAAGCTAAGGAAAGGAAGAAACTCTATAAAAATATCTGTGTGTCGAAGACCGAACGTGCTAACAAGGATATCAACTACCAATACTTCCCCCCGATATCCCTTAAAACCCATTCTTAAGTCCCAGGAATAAGCATGCAGGCAGTAAACAGGAAGGACGGATCACTTCGCTTATTGATTTGACTGAAAACCAAAGAGTTCCTCCCTTCCAAATACTATAAACTAGACCCATAATTGACCGTACCAAATTCACCCTAGTGCAAGAAGAGAGAGAATTTTCTACCACTAGCTTAAGGAGATAGTGCACTTCCCCTATATTTATTACCCTCAAAGCCTGAGATAGCGATTGAGGGAAGAAAGTAGTATTTGGTTCTTACTCCCAAAAGATAGGGATGCATCAGACCACCTAGCCAAGCCCCAAGGATAAGCTAAGCCAATGCTTTTCTAATCACGAAGGAAGAGAGAAAGAAAGGAAAGACATCAGCCCCACTAAAGGGAATTCATTCAATTATACCTAAGGTACAAACCTAGCGGTCTCGCCCAACATTTATTTATCTATCATCAGAGGGTGAGAGAGAGAAGGAAGGTTATACCTTCCCCCCTCACCAGTAGAACCTTGTAGAATTCACCATAGCATTGGTTGTTCACTCTACTTTCATCTCTATGAAACTGAACCTTCTTAGGAACCCATCCCCAATATTGGATTCCTTGGTAGTTAAGAGTCGAATTTCCACATAGCACATGGCATGGCTGGTCACCTGCCTCCTATACTGGTCACCTGCACTAGCTAGACGCCTCATAAGCTAGTAAATTTGAGGTTGAACATTATTTCTTCATGTATTTTCTTTTATTATTCAGATATCACTATTACAGTGCTTCGATTATGCTTACTTTACTAGTGCTTAGTCCAGCTGGCTAGCTAACTTAAAACTGATAACTGTTAGGCCAAAGCAAGAAAGGCAACCCGAATGTTATAACCAACCTTGTGATCGTCTTGATTGGACATTTTCATGTGTTTTATAGCCACTTTACAAACACAATAAGTTTTTTATGCATCACGGGTCCTTTTCGGAGAGGAGAACGAGAAGTGAATGGTTCTCAACCAACCTATTGATTGGAAGACACTCCACCCAATATAGTTAATCCATTACAAGTGCATATATGGCATGAACTCTAACTAATCACGTTAGGTTCCCCTACTGAACAAAATAAATCAATATGTTTTTTCCCGGCAAGTAGGATCTGTAAGGGACAAGATCAATAATAGAGTCTATCCCATTCAGAATCATGGGGTTTCTTGTGACTGATATTGCCAGTCATTGGTTTTACATACATTATAGAGAAACACATATGCTCGTACTAATGGTGTGAGCTCTAACCATGTTTTATATGGAATCAATGTGCCCTACATGGATGGTAATCGAGCTTACCGCTCAGTGATATAACATCCCGCTACTGCCTAACAGCTCCCGCTGGTAAAAGCATGAGTGAATTGGGTTCTTGTATTGTTCCATTGTAATCACAAAATTAGATTATACTCAATGGATTGATGATGAAGAATATATACAACCTCTCTTCACTATTTCAGAAAATAGTGAAGATAGTCAGATTCTGAATACCTTAGAAAATCATGAATCTTCTTTAGAATACAAACATGAAAAATTCCAAGAAGAATACAATAATGAGTTTTTTTATCAATACAAATGTCTCTCTACTCCATGGAAGAATTTGGCAGCTCTACAATTGAGATATTTCCAGGAAAAACCTTAAATATAAACAAAAACCTAGAAAAATTTCAACAAGAAAAGCTAGTCAAAATATTACAGAGACATTCTTCTGCATATGCATGGGAATACACTGATATGAAAGGGATCAACCCTAAGACTTGCACTCATCATATATATATATAGAGGAAAATTTTAAACCAATTAGATAGCCTCAGAGAAGGATGAATCCAAATCTTAGGGAGATTGTTAAAGAAGAGTTGCAGAAATTGTTAAATGTCAACTTTATTTATCCCATTTCAGACAGTCAGTGGGTTTCTCCTTTGGTTATTGTACCCAAGAAAAATAATAAATGGAGGGTATGCATTGACTACCGAGAATTAAACAAAGCTACTCTTAAATATCATTTTCCTTTACCCTTCATAGATCAGGTGTTAGATACATTAGCATGCAAAAAGTACTTTTCATTTTTGGATGGTTTCAGTGGTTACAATAAAATTCAAGTTGCACTTGAGGATCAAGATAAAACCACATTTACCTATCCTTGGGGTACCTATGCCTACCGAGTATTGCCTTTTGGATTGTGTAATGCACCTGCAACATTCCAAAGGGCAGTATTGGGAATATTTTCAGATCTAATACATGACTATGTAGAAGTATACATGGATGACTTCACAGTCTATGGAAACACATGTGAAGAAGCCTTAGCAAACTTGGAAAAAGTTCTAAAAATATGTAAAGAAGCAAAACTTTCATTAAGTCATGAAAAATGTTTCATGATCTTCACTGAAGGGATTGTCTTAGGACATCATATTTCAGGAGATGGGATTAGAGTTTATAAGTCAAAAGTTGAAGTCGTCTCTAGATTATTAGTTCCAAGTTGTCAGAAAGATGTTAGGAGTTTTATAGGATTTACAGGATATTACAGAAGATTTATAGAAAACATCACTAAGATAGCATCTCCACTTTTCAAACTACTCACCAAGGACTGTGAATTCAATTGGAATCCTGACTGCCAGTTACCATTTGAAACCCTGAAAACAAAAATCTCTGAAGCACCTATTTTAAGGGGACCTAACTGGAAATTACCTTTTCACATCTCGACAGATGCCTCAGATACATCTTTGGGAGCTGTTTTGGGACAAAAAAACATGATTCCTTATGCCATCTACTATACAAGTAAAAATTTGACTCCTTCAGAGTTGAATTATACTGTAGCTGAAAAATAGTTCTTAGCTATTGTTCATGCCATAAATAAATTCAGACACTATATAACAGGGTATGAAATCTTTGTTCACACAGATCACTCTGAAATTAGGTATTTAATGAATAAATCAATTACTAATGGCAAATTCATAAGATGGTTATTGATTTTACAAGAATTTAAAATCACCATTCTAGATAGGCCTGGAAAACAAAATACAGTGGCTAATTTCCTATCTAGACTCCAAAACATTAAAGACAATACTCCAATTGAAGATAAATTCCCTGATGAATATCTCTTTGCAATTACTACTCAAACTCCTTGGTTTGCTGATATTGCCAATTATTTAGTTTCAGATTTCCTTCAATTACAAATGCAAGAGACAAAAGAAAAATCATTTTTGACATTGCAAAATATTCATGGATTGCTAATGAGTTGTACAAAATAGGTCCATACTTTATTATCAGAAGATGTGTTCGAGAAGACGATATGCCTGAGATTCTCAAGGAATTTCATGATGAACCTTGTGGTGGACACTTTGCTAATAAGAGGACAGCTTATAAGGTCCTTCACCTATGATATTATTTGCCATATCTCTTTAGAGATGCTGAAGAGTATGTCAAAAGGTGTGACAGTGGCCAAAGGGTAGGGAAACCTTCCCCTTCAAGTGAGATGCCATTGCAACCTCAGGTACATATTGAACCTTTTGAGAAATGGGCTTTGAATTTTGTAGGACCTATTATTCCTCCATCAAAACAAAATAAATATATATTAGTTTGCACTGATTATGTTACCAAATGGGTAGAGGCCAAGCCATTACTTTCTGCTACTGAAGCATCTGTAGTTAGTTTTCTTTTTAAGGATATTTTTACTCGTTTTGGTGTCCCAAGAGAAATTTTTACAGATCAAGGAGCTCAATTCACATCAAAAATGGTGGAGAAAATGGTAGATAAGTACAAAATCAAACACAGGAAATCCACTCCCTACCATCCACAAGAAAATGGCCAAGTAGAATCTACTAATAAGGTGATTGAAGGGATCCTGACCAAGACTGTTCATTTACATAGAAGAGATTGGGCAGAAAGGCTTCCTGAAGCCTTATGGGCCTATAGAACTACATGGAGAAACACAACAGGACACACCCCTTATGAACTTGTTTATGGAAAACAAGTCCTGTTTCCCATAGAGTTTCAGATCCAAACTTTCAAAATGGCAGTCCAATTAGGACTTGATTTGACAGAAGCACAGAAGCACAGACTGGAGTAGATTAATGAATTGGATGAGATCAGACAAGATGTAGTCCAGAGAATAAGCATAGTCCAACAACAAAGGACTAGATGGCATGACAAGTATATCAAAGAAAAGAAATTTAAATAAGGTGACTAGGCACTCTTGTTTGATTCAAAGTTCAAGGATTTTCAAGGTAAATTTCAAACTCATTGACTTGGGCCATATGAAATTGTGAAGATCTTTGAAAATGGAGCAACAAAAATCAGGACAATAGATGAAGGAAAGGTAGCATTTCTTGTAAATGGACACAGACTGAAATTATATCATAATCCACTTTCAAGAGAAGAATTTGTCAAGAAATTCCAAGATAACATTGATATGAAGTTAGTAAAGAAGAACTCTTCTTCTTCACTAACTTAGCTGTATTTTTCTTCAATAATTAAAATCTCTCTCTCTCTCTCTCTCTCTCTCTCTCTCTATATATATATATATATATATATATATATATATATATATATATATATATCAAAGTATAAATATGAAAACCAATCATTGATTGGCATGTTTATACATAAAGTGTATGGTGAAAATCAGAATTCTTCTGACACTTTATACTTTCAAATTGTTCTTATTCTGCACCTAAGTATCATAAATCACAAATTGCAGATTCATTTTTACTCCATACTTCATTTCATTCATATTCCATTCCATATCATGTTTCACTAGATTCATATTCCATCCCATTTCACACTCATAATCCATCTCATTCCATTCCATACTCGTGATCCATTTCATTCCATATCGATATTTCATAATTTTTAACAGGTACATTCTGCAGCTGTCTGTTCTGTAGCCAATCCTGTTCTACAGCTAATTTGATCCTGCAAGCCTATTTCAATACACAAAGGATGACAGTCAAAGGAGATTATGGAGCTTAGAAGATCAACATTTTACAAAATGAAGGACAAATACAACAAGCAACAAAATCAAAAGGGCTGAGGTAAACTATGTGAAATTATTTTGATAGCAAAACATGAAAGATATAATATGGTTAAATCATACGTTTCCTAAGGTTAATCTATCATTCGAATTGATCCTTGTCTATCATAAAAAAATTTCAACCATAACCCTTACAATTCGCTCCATAATAGTTCATCATTAATTAAATAAACGGTCAAAAACTTAGATGTGACATATTAGGTCATTTCCTTAGATCGTATCATTTATTGATGATTTTTGAAAATCATCATAAACTCTCTTTCCAGTATTGCATTCCATATCAAACTCTTAACTCGTTCATTTTCATCATTTACCATTACCTTGTTCATTCATCCATATCCACTCATTGCTATTACATTCTGTAGCCAGTTTCATCCGCAGAGAAGTCATTTTAAGGGTAAAACAACCTTCCATAGCTACTCTTTCTTCAGGCACAGGATCAAAGACAGAGCAGTAGACCTAAGCCAAGGAAAGGAAGCAATTTGTACCAAGGAGAAATGGGGCTAATTTTGAGAACAGAGCCAATTGGGAGAAAATATTTAGAAGGTTAAGGGGCTATTATAGCAGGTTGGGTGGCTGAACTTTGTAAAGAATTTCAATGGATTCCACAAAAAAAATCACGAAATCTTTTGCTAGGAAATTCGATGGATCAGAGGTAGAATTTGGGGATATTAAGTTCACCATCACATAATCATTCATAGTTGAAGCCACAGAATTGCCAAGACAAGGAGAACGCTGGTTTAAAAATAAGGAGTACCATAATGAAACTTGGAAACAAATGCTAAAGAACCTAGGTATGGAAATTTCAGTGTTTAGAAAGGGCATTCCTAGTACAATTCTGAAAAATAAATGGAGGAATATGTTGTTGATTTTACAAAAAATCATAACTTGTAAGGGTAGATTTGGCACCTTGTATGTCTATCATATCATACTGATGATGAATTTCTTAGATGATGAAATAAATATACCTTTCTTCTTGCTTAATGGTTTGAAAAGGATGGCCTCTAATGTTCAGAAAAGACTCCAATTCCTATAAACTACTCTGCACCATCATGGCCTAATTAAAATACTGATTGAGTTCCATTTGAAGAAAGTAGGAGATAGCTGGGAAGAATTTCTTCTAAGAAACCATTTTGAAGAACCAGAGAAAACACTATCTAGAAAAGAAACTATAAGAAGAAGGAGGAGGGGAAAAATTGATAAATCCGTTGAAATCATACATGATACATCAACACAAGAAGACAGTGAAGAAGTAATCTCTGAAAATTTGACAAAGATCAGGAGACAAATCAGAGTTAAAAGAAAATAGAAATTAACAAGTGAATGTGCTGAGGAGAAAAATGAAAATCCGAGTAAGGAGAAGCTCTAGGCTTAAAGGCATGATGAAAAAGACAGGGATTAAGGAAATAGGAGTAATAAACATTGAAGAGGAAGAAACTCCAATCCAAACACCAGTTGATAGATCTCATTTACACTAGTATGAAGAAGAACCTAACAGAGGAACCCCAGATATAGATCCAACCCAACAACAGATTTATGACTATGTGGAATCACTAGAAAAAAAGGGCCTTAGAAAATCGAGAAACATCTCTCAGTCCACAAGAACCTCCAATAGAAATTTTGAAAAGATACAATTATGAATTGGAGATATTGAATAAACATATCAAGGATGAAAATGAAATCTTAAGAGATAAGGTCAAATTGAAGAATGGCATGAACAATACTCTCTCTCAGCAAATGAAAACATTGTATAAGGAAAATAGGAAGTTAAAGAAGAGAAATAAGAAACTGAACAGGGCACTCACTGATCTTAGGTTTAAATTATTCATGAGGAAACCCAGAATGGTATTGACCACCAAAAGAAACAGAAAAAGGAGGCTGGATGTTTTTGCATAAGTTTCAGTGCACATGGAAAAAAAATTTGATTGCATGAGAACATGCAAGAGTTTTGCAGTGGGGTTATGTTGAGCCCTGAAATTGTCTTCTCTTTTGCCAAACTTCACTTCATTTCATCATTCCTTTATCATATCATAAACCTAAAAATCAATGAGAATGATTAAGATTGCTTAAAGGTTGCATACAATGATTAAATTATTTTACTTTTGTGATTTTTGATGTCTTAATGATTTTTGAATAGTGTAGCTACATAATGTAGTCATTCTGTAGCCAGTCGAGCGTTCTGTAGCTGTTTTGGTGTTTAAGTATGTTACAGGTGTCATCTAGAGAAAAGGCACACATGGGTGGATTCCAAATCTTCCCTACATCATTCCTTCCCATCCATAAGGACTGAATTGATAGTTGGATGTGTCTAAGCACATGGTCAAAGCAAAGGTCAAAGAAGCTGTTTTCTACAAGGATTAGGACTCCTGATTTTCTTTACAGCAAATCACGAGTCCCAAAAGAGTTTTAATTTGATTTTAACTTCAAATCTACACCTGTACCTATTTTTTTTCAATGTTAGTTATGAACTTGCATATAAATTAAGCTCTGTAATACCGAGAAACATAGTTGATACATATTTTATCATTACGGTGATACTCTATTTTCAAGCTTTGTGTTAATAAAAAGGAGTTTTAGCCCTGATGTTGTTCTGAATACAATCTTTAGGAGTTAAAGGATTAATGCCAAAATTGATAGCAGAGGGCCCCTACTATTAGAGGAGGTTTTACATGTTTTCTAGATAAGTTAATTTCAATTATGTTTTGTCATATTTCCTTACTTAGACTGCTTTCTGAAATCATAGCTTTTAGCATTATGTTTCATGTCATTTTCTTAGATAAAAGATCCTCACGATATTGCAGTTAGTCTCTTTCTCAAGATCTTCCAATATATCTCTATTAAATGAATGGGATTCAATTGTAATATTCTGAGTTATTAGCATTTCATTTTCTGTCATTTAGTTAAAAAGAAGATCCTCATTATACTATAGTTAGTCTCTTTCAAAAAGTTTTTCCAATAAATCTCTAATTCACGAATGAGAGTTAGTTGTAATATTGTGAGTTATTGATTGTTCCGTTTCATATAAGATCCTTATCACATTATGACTAATCTCTTTCAAAAAGCTCTTCCAATAAACCTCTAACTCATGAATGAGATTTAGTTGTAATGTCATAAGTTGTTGCAGCACTTCATAGGAGATCCTTACTACATTATAGTAATTTTTTTTCTTAAGCTCTTCCAATAAACCTCTATCAAATGAATGAGATTTCACTGTAATGTTCTAAGTTACTATTTGTTTCAGTATTTCCTTTTATGTTTTAAGAGATCCTCATTGCATTAGAATTAATATTTTTCACAAGCTCTTCCAACAAATCTCTAACTAAATGAATTAGATTAAGTTGTAGTGTTTTGAGTTAATTTTAATTTCATGAATGATCATTTAGAAGCTATAATATCCATGGATTAGGACTCTCTGTTTTCATCATTTTCAAGTTAGGAACAGAAATTGCAAATAAACTCAGTTTTATTTCATTTCTTAACATTTCTTTTTCTCTTGACATAGATTTAACTTCATCTTTTTAGCATAGAGTAACATACTAAGAATCAAACATAAAAACCCCAAAACATCAATAAAACACTAAAAACAATGGAGTAAGAAAAAGGATACTTAGGCACATATAGTGCATTATACTTCATCAGTTTACTAGCCCTGGTCGATAATTTATGCTATCAATTTAGGACACTAAATTGTCTAAACAGGAGGATGAACCCAACTTAGAAGAACTCAAAGGGAATATTTAGATAAGTTGTTGCCTTACGAGATAGTGCTTTAGCCATGTTACATTGCTAGACGTGATATCAATTTAGACAGGGTGACGCCAGACCACGAGAGAAGGAATTATCACCAGACCAGAGAGAGGGTAGGGCCACCATCACAAGATACCCGATTCTCCAACCCAGTCCTGAGAGATAAGTCCCCATCATTGGATACCTGTTATAACATACCCCATTAAAATAACATAATCGAGAGGAGAGAATTTCCCCATCTCAAGAGATAAGTTGTTCCCCAAGTTCTGACATACTGGATAAAAGGTAAGTTGTTCCCCATGTTCAATACAGATAAAAGATAAGAACTCGTTAGGTCAAAGCATCCATTTCTTTTATAGTGATTTCGAAGAATCCATGTACAACTGGTAGGACCCCAACCATTAGGTTACTACTAGGATATTTTTGTCAAAGTTGTTCAATGGATTGGGACTTAGTTGTGGGATCCTCCCATCTACAATGGGATAGGTGCAATAGAATCCTTTTTGGATGCCATGGAATACAAAGTGCGGGTTTTAATCGTTAGAGTGTGAGTACGGGCTTAACAGTGGTAAATTCTATAGTGAAATGTAGTGTATCGAGTAGTTGGTTCATTCCCCCATTATGAACGTGGCCTTTCCCTCTTAGGCAAGTGATGAATCCAAGGATTGGGGTGGGTGGGTAAATATTTTATTAAACGACAGTGACTCCGTCCCTTGTCAAAGTGGGTAAATTCAAGAATTTATATATGACATGCCTACGTGCGAAGAAGACTCCTCTCTTCTCTCCCTGTTGTTATAGTTGGATTGACCAGGACCAACCAGCTTTCTGCCTACATCCTTTCCTTCACTTCTTCCACCTTGATGTCTTACTTCGACCACCCACCTAGATTCAACCAGCTCGATGCCCAATTCCACCTTTCTGCCTATTTACCGAGTTGGCCCAATTGATCAATAGATGCTCCGTGGAGGGGGGGAGAAGGTAGCTCACCGCATGCAATATAGACGTGTTGGATGACCTGATCAGAGAAAAATCAGTAGATGATGGGCACAAGTTTCAAAAATTGATAGTATATTATGCCCAGCTACCAAACACATGTTCCTACCTCAATCAACTAAATTCTATGATGAGGCATTACATACGTTAATTCAACATTTGAGGGTCAGACTCTTTCATACAGAGCCGGATGATAGAAGGTAAGAGCTTGGCTTGGGTGTCACTTCAGGTGATAGAAATGAAATTATCGCTACTAGAAAGTGAAATTGAAGGTGTAAATAGAGGGGAAACTACAAGTGAATGATTGTTGCAACGATCGCTACTAGGTTGTGAGCAGTGATGGCTTCCCGAGTTATGGCCTTAAATAGGTGCATAATCCATCATTGGCATACATAATTCGACCATAGAAAGAGAATTCCTCATTGGCGTACATAGGCCTAAGTAATGAGACCCGCACTCTCTATCTACAGCCGACAGTTCCAGGATCTTCGTTGAAGTGCTGGCTATAGACAGAGAATAAGATAGTTCCAACGATGAAGAAATCTAAGACTTGTGAGTAGTTGTGCAACCAAAGAGTAGTCCTGTATACTTAAAATGGTAATGGAAATGCCATGATCCCTTAGTAGATAAAATTTCCCAGGTGGGTAAGGTGAGCGAAGAGGTAAAGCTCCCACCCACCCACAGGGCGTTCGCAAACAATAGTGTCCAAGCGATCTCAACCCAAAAGTGAAGAGAATCTAGGATATATGGATGGCTTGAACTCTACAGCTTAAGGCTTTGGAAATTGATTAATAAACTCTTAGTAAGGCTATGGTTTTGATATAAACCAAGTTTCTTTGTTCTTTCCTTTCCATCTCTGTCAAACTGTTACTACTCTAAGGCTATATAAGTCTCCATGCAAGTAATGAAAAGACTAAGACTCTTATATAAATAAAGCTTATTTCTCTTTATTGCAACGGGACTCAAAGATGAACTACTACTTAGTGGGTCATGCGTGCATGGGCCATTGCTAACTTTATCCTATTTCCCTTTACTTTAGAATTGTTACGAACAACTCACCTAGTTAACCTTTCACTCATTTACACAACCTTATCCTCCAACTAGGATTGCACGAGCGTTCGACAAAGGGCGTGGGGGGGGGGGGGGGTGTGGGGCGAAAAAAAACACTTTCTTGAGGAACCTTCATGAGTAGGTGAACTTAGAGAATTTGTATTTACTTATTAATCCTATTTCCCAACCTTATGTCCCAACCTCTTTATTCAGGTAGGAGTGCTTTTTTGTAGCAGCACTATTTCTTGCGCACCTTATTCCGCTTACTTTCCTAAATAAATTATGCGTTACCTACTGGGCACCCAACTTATTCTATTTATAACCTCTTCAAGATTCAGTTTACCAAGTAGCTTAACTAGGCGCAGTTCCATCGCATAATCTTGTATAATGAATTTTTTATTCATGCTAGCTAGCTGTGCTTTCGGTAGATGGAGCTGATTCAAGGGGTTGACCTAGTTTTGAAAGGGCAACAACATCAAAGCAAGCAAATTCACTATTTTTGGATCTAGTTTACTAAGTGACAGCAACATTGAAGCTTTACTGAGACCTGAACAACACCTCTATGAATTTTGATCTGAAGTTTAATGAGCTTTTTAATAAGCTCTTACAAGAGGACAAATGGAAGAAACAGTTTGGTAGAAGTAGTAGTCAGGTAGAGGGTTAAAAACACTACATAATCATAATCCATACAACCAAAAGTAGAAGTACCAAAAGCAAGACAAAATTCTACCACCAGTACAAAAATTTTAGTTATCCACCACAGGAAAGGGAATCTGGTACTGATAGAAGTGATGGAACAAAAAGAGGTAGATGAGATGGGAAATGGGCAAGTGAAATGTCCCTGATATGCAAGGGCCACTACATGCCTAACTTAATGGGTATATTCAATACCTATATTACCTGGAATGGAATAATAATATACATATTAAAATGACCTATTGGATTAGAGAAAGCTCCCCTTGTCGGGTGAAGCAGAAATAGACAATAAAGTGTCAGATGGCATTGATGGGACAATTTAGTGTCACAAAGTTTTTGCTGGAGGATGGATGACATGGAATGACACAGACAGATTCTCATTCACCCCTTGACCCCGTTGGACAACTCAGGCTGCAGCACCCCCTTTCCTTACTCTGATATCATTCTTTCCCTCTCCAACGAAGCCCGATATGATTTTTAATATACAAAATGACCCAACTGGCGCCTACCTAATGTATGAACCTAGATATAGACGAGATAGAGAGGGAAAGATGGGCTGGTTCCATCTACCTTTATGGGGTGGGGTTGGCTTGGCTTGGCTAGATGAGTTTCTTTCCCAGAGTAATTTGGTCTAGTTAAGTTCAAACCTTTGACTACTGATTGCAGGTTGAATTGCGTTCATATTTATCGAGTCAAGCAAGAAGAGTGAAAGGGTATCTCTCTGAGTAGGGATAGGAAAATTCTAATCTCTCATGGCGGGGTAAAGTATTTGAGTCTTTGCTAGGGTAAAGTAGAGAACAGGTGATTAGATTCTGAAATATAAGTACTCTCTCTCGGAGTTTGAACCATTCGTTGCAACAGGGTCTCTTAACTAACTATGTCAGGTCAAATCGTTCATTACCTGGGTTGCAAGATATAGCATATGTACGAGGGAAGGGAAGGTTCAGTACAATTCAAGGTTAAGATCAGAATTTAGAGTGGTGGCCAGCAGGTCTAGATTCGGAGGCTTGAGGCATCTGTTGGATAGACCGATTTCCTGAAGGGGAATACTCTTTCTTCCTCAAAATCCTTCCTCCCTTGAGTTGGATCCAATAAATTAAATACCTCCAGCGCATCTGCCTGTTCATTCACGACAGCATATTTTGACAAATCTTACCAGTCTCGGAACAATCAGAAGTACACTCCACTATATAATATATATCTTTCAGGCAGTGGGATGCTGTTTAGGTAGTAGGGGGGAGTGTCCCCTGAAGATTAACTAAAGATACGTTTGTAGTGTATGATGCTGGATTTTTGAAGACCTATATAGTGTCAGTATTCAAGTCTCCCCAACTGGCATGATACAGATACGATGTTAGAAGGCAGGGGAAGGTCCATCCCTACTGTTACATCATCCGGAATGGAGGAAGGTCTCATGTATCAAGGGTCATGCTAAAGGTGCATGGTATGGTTGAATGGTGCTGGGTTGGGCTGGCGACAGATGTTCATATGGTTTATTATGTAAAAATAAATGAAATGCGGCCTCGATACTTGGATTTTATGGTTTCAACATATGATGATGATGCAATCATAGGAGAATAAATAACTAATGATGCTATTGAGAAAGTATGAGTTGAGGCAGGTTGGCCAGACCTAGGGGACTCCTAATAATAAGATACCCCCAAAGCTATCAGCGGGTGAACAAAAAACCCTAAAAAATTATCACAGTAGTAGGAAAAATATTCCTCGGAAGAGTGGTGATCCTTTGCAAGTCCACTTTGTCCTCATTGAAGTACGATATGGAAACACACAAATAGGTCATACGAATGCATTACTAAGTATGCTCATTCAGATGAAGACTGCATAAGCCTATTTATTCATAAGTAATGTTCCGACTTACCTATTGATCAGTACGAATATCCTGGATCAAGCGCCCTTGGTTCACTGTAAGTAACATGACCACTTCCACTTCCACTTCCTTCTATAGCGTAATATAAACAAAAGCACATCTCCGACCAAGCGCTTTCCCTCTATAGCTCCGATCTGGAGCCCCTAGATCGCCTCCCTACAAAACCAAACTGAGTCAAGCCATTGAAAATAGAGAGGTCAATCAAATGGATAAATCGATCAGAGCCTATATCTTTTCTCTATGATTTGAAAGCCCCATGGCCTTTCGCTCTCAAAACCCTTTTGTTTTCAGGTGTTCAATAGGTGTTGGTTAGACTGCTTCATTTTTCACAAACAATGCATGGGGGTAGGCGAGGGATATATCTATTGCTTGTGAGATTGCTTGTATGGTAGGTATGATTACCAACCTATAGTTCTTATTTCTCTTTTCTGAGGATTCCTACCTTAGAATGTGTCTTATTACTTGGATAGCTATTAACCTATAAGTTATTCTTCTTTGAAGAGATATCAACTAGAAGGAAGTTCTTATTCTTTGGGGTATATCATCTTGAATTTTCTTATTCAATAAGGGTACTTAACCTTTAATTTATTATTCCCTCCGAACGATAGGGAGGGACCCAAGAATCTGATGATGCTAAAGCATGGCCAGGAGTAGTGAAGGAACAAGGTAAGTCTCACACTTACTTCAGAAAAGGTAAATTCAGGTTAATGTCATGTCTTCCTCCCAGTACCAAAATATTCTCAATATCGGAAGCTAGAAAATATTTGAATGAGAATGAGGGTGCATAGAGGAGCTTAGACCAATTTCAAACAACTATCATCCCGACCGATAGAGCCCCACTCACTCCCCAGCCCGATCGTCCATCATTAAGGGAGACAACAGCTAGATTAGTGTTTGAAATGGTAGAAAGATAGATGCAAAGAGCATATATTGAATCAACTCTAGTGGGGTAAGATAAGATATCGAATTGGGACAGGAGTTCTATAGTTCAGGTAGTGGTAGGGTTAAGAGAAGCATGGTGGGGTGGAAGGACATACTATACATAAAATATTTTATTAGAACTAATGCATGTAATGAGAAAACGCTAGAGGGTAAGCACTATTATTTACCAAAAGCATGTGCATTTAGAAAAGCTTTGATTTATTATTAAGAATGACCTCCACAAGAACCAACTCTCTTTTTGCATTATGCATGCACTAACTCAAATTTTCAACTCACTGCTTCCCACCTCCTTCTGATGGGACAACACTTTTGATGCTGAGCATAATGAAAGAGTAGTTGGACCAATCAAATTTGCGCTGATGGGCACGATTAAGATTCAAATTCTACTTCAAATTCCACTTCTGAGCTCGATTTTGAGAAATCCACCCCAAATTACAAAATTGGAATCTAAAGGATTTCTTCAAGGGCTGAATAAAAAAGGCCGACTATGATCATTGGATGACCTGCATCGCTCTGGTACACTCTCGATGGTCGTTGCACCTCCATGCAATTGGTTACAGCCCCATCCCCCTTTGGGGAACCTTTGGGACTCTAACCCTAAGGAGGTGACAAATAGTACATAATTAGCAAATATAATGCATGCATTCCTTTCTTTATGAAAAGTAATCTTCTTTCACTTTCAAGCATAAAGCAATATTATGTATATAACTTATTACAAAAAATCTACCCATTTCTGGTTCTATATATTTGACTAGGGTAAAAGCAGTAATCAAGTCAAGTAAGGGTAAGAGCTCTCTAGTTACCGAAGTGTCTGTGTTTGTCTGGTGATGTCGAGCCGACCGCCAATGGGGCTCAATGCATAAACATAATGACAAGATGTGAATCACCATACTCTGTAGATTCAGAACTTGGGAATTTCTCATATGAGAAGTACCCTTACCTCCAACTTGGAGATATACTCTACTTAATTATTTGATCTAAACACTTTCATCATATTACCTATCTTATTTTCTACAAGAGCTTGAAACTCTTGAAACTTCTTGGAGGGGCTTCACCAGACAAAAGAAAAAAGCTAGGCGATATAGATAGGGAATGTATATTGGAATCATTCAATTTGGAAGTAGGGTAAATGCAAAGGCTAACACTATAGAAATTCATAGGCTTATAATCCCAACATTACATACAATATTCACTCCATTAGTCACTTGAAAATAACCAACCATAAGTTACCTTAAACAAAGAGAAAAATCACTATATTGTGCATCATATAAGAATGAGAATAATAAATTTCCATCAGCAGGGAAGTAGGCAGGCACTGGACCATATATGCAATGTGGATTATTATGTGGGCACTTAACTAGTAGAGTACAATTAGTCTATAGTGTTTTAATAAATAACGTAATATTTATTCCAGAGGGACCAAACTAGCATAGTCCAATTTGTTGGATGGCTTTTGAACTCATGGATATATCTAATACTTCTCATATAATACTTATACTCAAAATATAAGACTAAAGACTAGTTCCTCAACTTTCATATTGTTAAGTTGAGACATCCCCTCATGGTCCTCAACCTTGCAAAGCTCAGTTGAGCCCCTGCGTTCCTCTACTTATCCTTTATAAGCCACTGGGGAGGAGAAAGGTATATATGAATGTTAACTAAGGCTCATGACTTATCTATATAAACTAGCGGTACATGCATGATGCGCTACTGGGCGGGGTGGGGTAGTTGGTAAACCAATGGATTAGGATGAGGCTATCTCTTGAAGCATGAATATTACTCTCTCTTTCAGGATCTACTTCGCTCACCTACCTATTGAATATTCCTATGATTGAAACTGATTATCACTATTCTCACGCTTTTGAAACCAGGTAGGGATAATATATACTCCTGTAAGCAGTGCCATCACGCTTCTCACTAGGTTGGAACCTATCTATTCCTCCATCAAAAATTGTGCACCTTCGCTCTTTCCAGAGTAAGATATGCTCGTTTAGCATAGCTTCCGCATCGGAACTTCTCTATAGTTACCGCTTGGTTCAATTTGGTCTCAGCAAATGGATGGATAAGGCAGCTTCGATCTGAGCGATAGGGGTACTCTATTCTTACCTCCTTAACTTCAGTCTAAACGATGAGGCAAAACAAGGAGGAATTTAGAGATATATGAAAGGAGGATGAATAACCAGCTCAACCAACCACCATATCAGAGAAGAATAGCTTGTTTAGGGAGAGGGGGGAGAGAATAAGCTTTTTCGGTGGTTGGGAAAAATATGTGGTCCTATGATGGCTATGACTCACTAAATCTACCCCGTACCATGACCATACCGTCTGTGGAACTACCTATCTCAAAAGATGTTGGCCTTCGATCTCATCAATCACTTCTCATCGGTGATCTCACACAAAAACTTGGGATGGGTATGTATCGATGTATATAGACTTTATGCATTTGATATAGGTTTCGATGATATCACTTAATGAATGATTTGTAAGTACATGGATTCTGATCAGTAGTAAGAGTTTTTACACCACTATTATATAGATCTTTATTAGGTTGACACTTATCCTTATAACGTTGCGGTTATAACAACTTCGATCTCTATTGGTATAATTGAATATGTGATTACTGGTATTGAGATCACATTCACCGGGAGGATCGCCCTCCCAATTCAAAGTTTTTTCCTAGAAGTTGAAACCCTAACAGAAGTGTGCCTTTGCATTCATTCAATTTGGTTGGCAGGAAAATCCAACTCCCATCCAATTCACTTCAACAGATACGCATGGTGCCCCATAGATAAGAGCCCCTAAAGAGAAGCCCTATATACATGAATGACACTACGGAACCACCATTTATGGTTCCTACCTCAGATTGATTCTATTTGGTTTTCATGGCAAGTAAAATGTTTCTATAGCAATAGATATTATACATGAACATATGTGGTGACTGTTGAGTCTCAAATCTGCATCTTTTCCATACACTTTTCTATACCTTTTTCACTCACCTGAACCTCCCAAGTTGTCAATATCATGTGCAAAAGAGCATCTAACATGGTTTTTAATTATATTTTTGTGTTTGCTATTTGATTTAGATTTTGTTCATTCAGCTGCGAAATCTTGCCACTTTCCGCAGCTGCTGCAACTTTCCGCAGCTATTTTGTGAAACTCTATGCTACAGGTGTCTACAAGGAAAACGAGCCACATGGGCAGGTCGGGAATGATGTGGACATGGTTCGTGTCCTATTGGTTCAAGCAAACTCATCCAAAGAAGTCGCGGTCAAAAGCGTCCACATGGAAGTCAACCATGGAGTCTCATGTCGGCCGGACTCTGTTTCGTGTCACATGAAGATTCATACGGCCGTTTCTAAGTTGCGGAGGATAAAATCAACATCTGTACATGGCTCCTTAGTCGAATTCAAGCATCCACTCCTCGTAGATTTACTTTCCAACACGGCCATGATCCTAGATCCGTGGACGTAATGGTCTACGTGTTCTCCACCAGCATGAACTTTAGGAGACAGTTATATTTCTTTTGTTATGTATAATGCGTTTGCATACGCATATAGAGTTAGTCGATGTTAGTCTCTGTTATCTTTTATTAGTCTGCTCTGTAATGTGATTACGCTGCACTTGTGCCGTAACATCACCTTTCTGTAATGATTGCTTTTTAATATAAGAAGACTCTGTTTTCAACCGAAATTCATATTTGAAGATCGTTGCCAAGGCTGGTGTAGAGGGCCCCTGCTCAGCTAAGGTTTTGTGCATTAGTGTATATTTCTCATTTCATTTCTTTAAAGCTCATTGTGCCATAATCCATTCATATGTTCATACATAGCATTTGCTTCATTTCTGTTTATAAACTTCCATAATTTCCATTTCACTTCTGTCTTTCATGTTTTATGTTGTTAATCACTGATCAATGTTCTTGTTTCAGGTTATAGATAGGCAGCCCGGGCATTTTCATAGATTTTTGACTAATGACATGGAACTAACATTGTTCTGCTGCTAATTTTCTTTTCATAGTTTTTTTTTGTTTTAATTTCAGTATTGCTTTGTTTAATTCAGTTTTGTTCATTTGCTTCAGTAGTTAAATTTAGATATATTAAGCTGCTCATAACATCTTCAGTTACCTCCGAAAGCCACAGCTGGACTGATGGTGAGGGATTGTATTATGAAATGTGTAGTTTAGTATTAGTTTCCTTTCTTCAAATTTAGATATATTAAGCTGCTCATAACATCTTCAGTTGCCTCCGAAAGCCACAGCTGGACTGATGGTGAGGGATTGTATTATGAAATGTGTAGTTTAGTATTAGTTTCTTTCCTGCAAATTTAGATATATTAAGCTGCTCATAACATCTTCAGTTGCCTCCGAAAGCCACAGCTGGACTGATGGTGAGGGATTGTATTATGAAATGTGTAGTTTAGTATTAGTTTCTTTTCTGCAAATTTAGATATATTAAATCGTGCATGACATCTTCGGTTGCCTCCGAAAGCCACAGCTGGACTGATGGTGAGGGATTGAATCATGAATGTATGGTTTGATATTAGTTTACTTTCTGCAAGTTAGATATCAGTTACTCAAGTTGTTTATGATTACTTCCGAAAATCATAGTTGGACTAATGATGAAGGATCAGAAGATAAATTGATGTAATCTGATTTAGATTTATTTTGTTGCAATTTTGAATTTCCTTAAGCATAGTTTCTTTTGTGTTTAGTCAGCAGCAATAATAGTTTGTTTTTCATGCTCAATAGTTCACTGTTTTGATTTATTAGACTAGCAACACCTTTTCATTTCAGCAGCACATTTTCATTCTCTTTCAAGTCTTGTCATTGTAAATTTCAAATTTCTTTTTAAAGTTTCAAGTTGGTAAATCATTATAGGGGATATCATTTCCTTGAACAAACATAACCAAACTTGTTTTCATCTTAGAATTTCCATTTCACCTTAGAAAACCAAAAACGAAAAAAAGTTAAGAAATAGGTTATCTTGCACATATAGTGCGCCGCACTTCATCAGCTTACGATTCCCGGATTGACAAATTAAATGAAGCAATTTAGGACACACTAAATTGACCAAACAGTGACCATCCAAAGTAACCAAGCAGAGTCTCTAGTTCCATCTCTCCAGCATGAGAGTCTTGCTGGGAGAGAGCCATAGAGCAGACAGTAAGTGAAGCTAGTCCCATGAACTCTAGTAAAGTAATGTGTCCGTGTAATTCCTAAGATTATATATGAGTTCGCATAGAGACATTTACTTTGTCCTTGGGAGACTTCAATAGTAGTTCTGAAGATGTTGGTACTCCACCATCTTCAGTAGAAATTCCAGGATTGATATACGAGCTCACATGTAGACGTTGAAATTTTCCATTTGTTGAGGTGATCTAGCACCATTACCTAAGTAAAATACTTGTTTAATAGAAAATACTATCCCCATTGTCAGACATGTAGACCAGATCTATCAGGGAAAAGAAAAATGTCGTAACTAGCAAAGGCAAGGCACTCCTACCAGCCAGCTCACCTAAATGAGAGGCCCCCTAAAAGTGCGAGAACTTCATAGAGGTGGGTGCAAGCAAAATATGACCAAATTTCATGGGGGTTGGAGTGCGAGCATAGAACTGATGGCATCCTAAAGAATGGGTAAGGAATGAGCCCACCCTTCTCTATTGTATCCCCATATGGATTTGGTATTTATGGATTTGTATTTATATATGGATTTCTGCCTCACACAGCCCCCATTAGGGATCCAAAGAAATAGATAATAAGCATTTGAATGCTTTTTCAATTATCTATATACTGGTAGCTATTTCTATAACACAGGTATCTGAGATATGATACCGGTATCCCCAAAGGATATTTGATAAAGGCCCGTAGTGTAGTGAGGATAAGTCATGCCGGTAGAGAGGAGGTAGGCATAACTCCACTTGTTCAGTCAAAATCCTTTTTCTTACCTTTGCCTTTCTATGCCACTTTGAGCATGTAGCTTATGGCCTAAAGTCCCTTGGGGGGTTTATAGATTGCAATTGGTTACTGTGTGTTCACTTTACTATTTCTCTTTCCCTATTGTTCAATAACAGAATCTCTATGTCGCTTCTAGCTTGTGGCTTCTGGCCTAAAGTAATCCTTTCCATTTGTTTGTTAGGTCACATAGGACCAACTTGCTTGTCTATATTATCTTCTTCCTCAACTAGCCTGAAATGTGGTTCACGACTTATCAAGCCAATAAATATCTTGAGATGAGGTCAAGTTGATGGCTTCTTATCCCATGAACCATCTCTCGAGGTTGCAACTCTGTGAGTGTGGTAGGATCGTCAGAAATTCCCTCTGATTTTAGGAACTACTACTTGAATTGATGAGATTAGATGGGAATTAGCACTCACTTTGAGCATTTATATTTTTCCTTTAGCCAGAAGCAGGAATTTAGGTCTTAATTAAGGTCCTGAAGGTCCTTAAATAAAGCTTGAGCTAGCTCTTCTCTTTGAGGGGAAGGTATAACCTTTTCCACCCTCTCTGTGGTAGGTAAGCCTTCAACAACAATGCCATCATATTCTCTTTGGTTCAACACTAAACTACTGAAGCGAAGCAGCACTCTGGGAAGGTGTTCATAGTGCTGGTAAAGCAGTCAAAGCAAAGCATAGCTCGACCATTAGCCCCTCACCAAATAAGCAATCAAGGGAGGGCTCTTAATTGAGGGAGAGGTAGAAACTGTTTCATTTAGCATTCTCATGCACTTTATCACTACTTTACTTCACCAAAGGTTGTCTTGATACATAAAGGTCATATAAAGTAGGGTTTCCATGAATAATTTGATATAGATTCAATCCCAAGATGGATATTTTGGCTTGGCCATGGGTCTTCCTCACCTTCCGATATTAGGTGAGCCATCTTCCCCAATTATCCTTCCTTCTTAGACTCTACGTTTACTTTATTTGACCTTTCAACTAAGAACTTGACTTCTTTGCTCGACTCATCTGGGAACTGAACGACGGGACAACATATCCCATTTCCAGACTCTAATACCCCTTGGCGAGAACCACAACCCCTGCACTTAACCGCACACCAGGAACCTGAACCACAGATCAAACAATCACATTTCCCACCTTAGGAAAAAACTCCATTTCACCTCACTACTTAGCACATTTACCACCAAAGAACCAAATGGAGCAACCCTCCCTTGCTAGAACTGCACACGCCAATCAATCACCAACACCGCCCCTGCCTTTCCATCAGACCGCACAAGGAGCGGAGCAACCTATTATTCTACTCACTGCAAAAGACCGAATTCTACAATATGTAGTCCTTTGGGCGACGTTTTCACTAAACAAGACACTTCATTCTCCTTCCCTTCATAGGAAAGTGGCCTTACAACACCCTTACAACACCTTCTCCACATTCCAATCATTCATTATATATGTAATTATGCCTTAGCAGACAATGCATATATTATATATGTAATTACACTAGAAAATTCTACTATTATAACAGTAATTATGCTCTCGAATCCAATCTGCTATTATATATGAAATTATGCATGAATGCATTACATATGTAATTCAATTTCCTGAATGATATAATCATGAATGAGGTATGTGTGTCCGGTCTGTTATGAATTATATATGTAATTACACATTTCTACCATAATTATGATTTAGCAGAAAATGCATATATTATATACGTAATTACGTCATCCGCGAAAACTTCCCTGTTGGATGGACCTATCATATGTTTGTGCTTGGATCGACACTTAGACCAGTCATATTTACTTTCTCAGTCTACAGTTAGACTTTCAGTGGGTGGCACAGGAACCACCAGTCCTTGGATTGTTTGATCATTTTATCTGCTTGGATTAATTGAATACAGTTTTACTACATAAGATATTAGGTGGGAATGTACGTATTATGGAATCTAGATAATCAGGAGAATGGTGGGGTTATCTATCTGGGTAACGCCTTTCTTGGCAGATGTATCAATGGGAACTTTCCCCCCCTTTGTAATAATCATCAGAGGCTGGTTTGAGCACACCACAGCGTGCGAGGACCCTCGGTTGGGCATCAGCCCATAAGCGGCCCCTCTAGTTGAATCAGAAAATTCCGCACCCCTCATCAGTCATTGAAGTTGAATCAGACCCCTCATCTATCAAATTTTGGGAAGAATCCCTGATAATGTGCCTTCCTCCTAATATATATAGCACAGAAGCCATTTCAATAGTTTGAAGTTGGGGGTAACCCCCACATATTGAAAAAAGTATCATTTATGCCACTTCATTCATGCATTTCCTGCCCTGCTTGTTCATGATGTTATCTGATCTCACCCCTTCGCCTACCTATCATCTTGGATTCTTCACTACGCTCACTCATAGAACTATGTATACTTGGATGAGTCACCGGCTTAACCAAAGCTTGGCTCCCTGGGACTAAGTAGGAGGAACGGGTTGGGTCGTGGTCAACACCCATTGTACAGTTCCAACGGAAGAAATAATTTTTCCAATGGATTAGCTAATGCTCACTTATGCATTTAGGTCGTGTCCTACCCTATTTATATCACTGCTCTCTTATTTTAAAGTCTCTACAAATTCTCTTTCTTCTTCTTGATATCTTGCATGAACACTTCTAGATTAGCATAATTACCGACAAGGTTGATCAAAATGTTTATGAGGTTGGCATCACTTATGAGATTGGCAAAGCTGCTGCCGTCTTTCCTGCATTGGATACAATTATGTATATAAAAGAAAATAACTAAAACTTCATGTATAATAAGGGTGTACTACGTGAAGGCGATACGTGTTGGAGAGTATTAGAGGAAGGGAAAATTTGGTTGGTTTCATCCTTCCATGCTTATTAAGGGATACATGATTTATTTCATTATATATGTTATCACGTTATCTCAATGGTATAGGGAACAAGAAACAATATTTCCTTCACTAACACTAACATCTGTATCACTAAGGCCTAGGATAGCATGGTTTTTTTACTTTTAGGACATCGATCAGATTAACAAAGTAACAGAACCACAGGTAGAAGGAGCATATCTTGTTCCTTAGGTCAGGGAGAGGATAGATCCTGAATTCCTGCTATTGGGGTGGGGGTCAAAGAGAGGTTAGGTACACAACAAGATGTTCAATCCCCCAGTAGACTACGAGCCAGGGGGTTTGGTGGGGGTGTAGCCTAAATTTTGACCATTCTAGGGCTTCGCCTTGTATCCTGTAGTTCGGTCGAGGGTATAGGTCCTCATCTCAAAAGAAAATGATAAGTAAAGACTAATGGATGAGAGTAAATAAAGAAATATTTCCATGAAGTCAACCTCCATAGCAACCGTATTTTACAAATAAACTTGGAAAACTTCAATTTCTGAAAAGTCAATTATTCTTTCATATCGAAGTAGATCGAAAACGCAGAACTCATACACCAGCCAGGTTGGCTCGGCCATTATAAGGCAAGAAATTATACTTCTCTCCTTGCAAAAAGCCCTTATCACTACCCAATTTACCACCTTCCATATGCTACCTTTGATTACTTCATTTCCCCCTTTTATGAGAGTTTGAACTTAGACTATTACCACCTCTCCCTCTAGCCATGCTCTCAAGCAATAAGTCAGACCAATCAGAACCTAAACCAGAATATAGAGAAATTAGCTTTCTTTCAAGAGTCTTAGTCCCATACCCTAAGGTCTTAAGAGAAAATGATAAGCTCATTTTTACATCAGAACTGCTTTGAAATACTCCCACAATTTCTGTATTAAGTGGGGCTTGGGCACAAAACATTCATATTAAATCCAAAAGGATTGCTTCAATTGATGAATCAACAACCTATCATTTTGTGTTTACCACCCTTCCAGGTAGTGGAAATTGTAGTATTATGGTGAGCTAGGTACTCTTGTTGGTGTTGCATTCGAATGGTATCATCACCTTCCTGATTATGAGATATAAACCTTTGATCCAATTTGTTTTCCCTTTACACTCAAAAAAATTCCCTTCCTTCTCTAATGAAGTAAAATAATCTCTTATAACTCCATTTATTCTCCTAATTAGTGCATGGCATAATTACATATATAATGTATTCATTCACTCTCTATCGATCGAATAATGAATTTGTTACATGATGAACACGTATGTCTACAGAAGGTATTGAATGGGACCTTTTGCTTGAATTAAATCCCCCGACCTTAGTCAATATTTAGTACGTGAAAGGTGCCAGAAATGAGCCAATACGTTGCATGGAATATGGCATGAAAATAATGAACTGGGGCTATGATATAGCCTCTGTTAATAGTCAGTTAGCATGGTAGTGAAACTATTGTCTGTGGGTGATCTGAATTTTGTTATGCATCCAAAGGAGAAAAGAGGGGTCATTTTCTCTCTTGATCCTTCAAGAGATCATTTGGATCACATTATGAGAGACCATGATTTGGTGGACATCACTCCGAGGAACTGCAACTTCACATGGAACAACCGTAGGCTTGGTCCAGGTAACATCATGGAAATATTAGATATATTTATTGTGGCAGTCTCTTTCATCTCCCTCTTAGACGTAGCCACCTCTACTATCCTACCATGATCGGCCTCAGACCACTACCCCATCACTCTGCTCCTTGGAGATCAATCTAACATCAGGCCCCTCCCTTTTCGTTTCAGCCCGCATTAGTGTGATTCCTAGGATGCAAGAGGAATTGTTGAAGGCGCATGGTGAACCTAGGTAGTTGGGTATCCCCTATTGAAATGGGAGTCGAAACTAAAACTCATCTGCATAACTCTCAAAGATTAGGCTAAAGATCACTAAAGAGAACTAGAACTAGCCAAATAGGATGTGAAGCAGAGGCTAGAATAAATATAAAGCGACATAAAGGAGCATGGTATTACCAAGGAGAAGCAAGACCATGAAAATGAATTGTATTGGGAATTTTACAACTCAAAGAGAAAGGACGAAGAAAAATTGTAGAAATTATAAAACATTCATGTATATCTTGGATTCACTCGATCTAGCAATGTACTAAAGTTAAATATTGAATCGCTACTACAAATATTTTTCAGAATTAAAAACACAATTGCTAATCACATGAAGTAAAGAAGAATCAAATCACACACAACAAAGATAATTTCCTAGGGAAAGCTTACAGCTAAAAACCCCACTATATTCTATTGTATATTAAGCATGGATCATGAAACACTTACATACAAAACTCTTCTCACAAGAGCCCTCCAGTACTTAGCTAATTTTCTCACACTGATCCAGACAAAATCAAATCAATACTCAACCAATTCTCAGCCTATCTCTAGCCTACCTTTCTCACATAATCCATGAGAAATGCAATCCCTATTCACAAGGAATTCCAGCCTTCCTACACTGCGCTAAGTATCATGGGCATCCTGTGGTGTTTTAACTACACTTGGGTATCCTGCTAATATCACAATTGATATATACACTTCCCATTCACCTAGATCTCAATTGGGTCTCCACTGGAACTGACATTCATGCAACTAATATTAATTTACTTGATCTCTCACTAGTGTATCAAACAGTTACAACTAGCACAACTGAGTTTAACTCACTTAATTGAGTTAAATTGATTACAACCTGCATTAACTAATGCACCACTGCATTTTGAGCTCTGTTACAACTAGAATTACTCTGCATGCCTCACCAAATACCCTCAAATATAAATTCATGAGCTAACTGAGTTTATCACACTAAATTAGCTATTACAAGTTATTTTGAGATTATATTACGTTTTATTGCCCATCCTAATTAAGGGATAACTAAAATAGACATGCACCAAATTTATCCCATACTAGTGTAGGTATTGCTTGGACCTCCTGGTCCCACACTTAGTGTAAGTGCTACTTGTTGTTTCCGGGTGCCAATTTCACTATTTCTTGTTGCAAACTTCAACACTCCCTCTCAAAAAGAAATGAATTTCCTTGCAAGTGACATGCACCTCTTGCATGTGACATGCAACACTTGTATGCGACATGCAACACTTCTCTAGTGTTTATCGCACATGCAACACTTCGCTAGTGTTTCTCGCACATGCAACTCTTGCATGCAACACTTTGCTAGTGTTTCTCGCACATGCAACCTTTGCATGCAACATTTATCTAGTGTTTCTCACACATGAAACCTTTGCATGCAACACTTCTGAAACTGAATAGCCTCCAAACAACTAAATCAGTATAATGCATCTATCATTAGAGTCTTCTGACTACTACTAGCTACTACTCATGTCCACTGGATTCTCTACATTGTTGACATATGCGTCCATGCACTCTTAACTGTTACCAACTTTGATTTGCACTCAAATATCCGACTCATGTCACTTTGATTTATGTCCTCCTGATATCTGATTGTATTAATATAACTGATCCTACTACTGCTTCTCTGTGGGCTCCCTGTAGCGAGGTTCGATCCATGAGATGCACCATCTCTAGGACCCTGCCCAAATTTCTTCTTGGGATTAATCTTTCATGTCGCCCCACCTCACACCTGGAGGTATAGTTGCATGCACCCCTCTGCCCATCTAGCTCGAAATTTCTCTGCATTAGTGTTTTTTGCCACTCCATAATCCTCATCTTATGGCTGCTCCACATCTTGAGGTTCATCCTTAGGAACCAAGATTTCCTCACTTACATGCAAATCCAACTCCCTCTCAAGGGTCAATTTCATGGCTTTCTCACACTTCCCAATGGTTGGAAGCTTTCTATAAATCACATCTACATCAAGTCTATAGAGATTCTTCACAAGAATCCCAATCTTCTTGGCTTGTCCTATCTCTTTGTGTCGAAGGAAAACTTTTCCTTTTCTGACTCGCTCACATTGTAATTGTCCCACCATAGCAAAATTTTCTAACAAAAGAGATGATATTTCCCTCATCCGAGCTCTGATTCGACTGATTTTTTTTTTCAATTTGGGTATTTTTTTGCAAGGAATCCAAATACGCTATTTTTGTTTTTTTGAAAATTTTGCATCAAAATTTTCAGATATTCTCTACAAACTCGCGCACCCAAGTAATTCCCGCTCTCATACCATGTAGAAAATTTATAACACAATTTCGATACCATGTAGAAATTTTACAATATGCATGTACATCATGGATTCACTCAATCTAAAAATGTACTAAAGTTAATATTGAATCGCTTCTAAAAATCTTTTGCGGAATTAAAAACACAATCTCTAATCACATGAAGTAAAGAAGAATCAAACCACACACAACACAAATAATTTCCTGGGGAAATATTACAGCTAAAAAACCCACTATATTCTATTGTATATTCAGCATGGATCATGAGACAATTACATAAAAACTCTTCTCACAAGATCCCTCCAGTACTCAGCTAATTTTCTCACACTGATCTACAGAAAATTGGGCCAATACTTAGCCAATTCTCAACCTGTCTTTAGCCTACCTTGCTCACGCAATCCATGAGGAATGAAATCCCTATTCACAAGGAATTCCAACCTTCCTACACTACGGTGAGTATCATGGGAATCATGTGGTGTTTCAACTACACCTGGGTAGCCTGCTAATATCACAACTGATAGTTACACTTCCATTTCACCTAGATCTCAAGTGGGTCTCCACTGTAACTAACACGCATGCAACTAATAATAGTAAATCCTCAGTTGTATGTGATATCACTAATTGTGAATTAAATAATATTTAATTCACTTGACCTCTCACTAGTGTATCAAACAATTACAACTAGCACAATTGAGTTTAACTCACTTAACTGAGTTAAAGTGATTACAACATACATTAACTAATGCACCAGTGCACTTTGAACTTTGTTACAACTAGAATTACTCTTCATGTCTCACCAACTACCCTCAACTCGAAATTCATGAGCCAAATGAGTTTATCACGCACATTTAACTATTATAAGTTATTTTGAGATTAGATTACATTTTATTGTCCATCCTAATTAAGTGATAACTAAAATCAACATGCACCAAATTTAGCACACATTGGTGTAGGTGCTCCTTGGAACTCCTAGTCACACACTTAGTGTAGGTGCTACTTAGACCTCCTGGTCCCACACTTAGTGTATGTGTTGCTTGTTGTTTTCGGATGTCAATTTCACTATTTTTTGTTACAAACTTCAACAAAAATGGAGGATTAAATCCAGGAGCCTCTGGCTCTAGGCTGGGGGCAAGAATACCTCATTCTTCCACAATCAATCAAAATTCAGAACTTCTAAAATACCATTTTAGCCATAAAAGATGATGAGGGTAACACAATAAAAGAGCAAGTTGAGATAAAATTTCAAACACATCAACATTACAAAAGCCTCCTAATAGAGAACATGGGGATTGAGGAATATGAAGAAATTTTGTAGCACACCCAAACCATGATCATTGAAGAAATCTATTCTACCTTATCCAAGGAAATTGGTGAAGACGATATTATCAAAGCAATATGGAATCTTCATCCAGAAAAACCCCTAGGGCCTGATGGATTTTCCATCAGCTTCTATCAGACCTTCTAGAAAATAATAAAAAAAGACCTCATCAAAATGATGCATTGGAGCCAAAGAAAAAAAAAGATATGCGGATTCACAAACTTGACCTATCTTTCTCTTATCCCTAAAGAATCTCTCCCTTCCACCTTCTCTATATTCCAGAAAATATCCCTATGCAACACTTCCTACAAAATCATCACTAAAATCCTTGCCACCCACATCAAAACCTTTCTCCCCAGTCTTATCTCCAAAAATCAAGGAGGTTTATTAGCCAACTGGAAAATCTCAGACTCCATTATACTGGTTCAAGAATCTATTCACTCTAGTATGAGTAGAATGGAAAAGGGTTTTGTTCTTAAGTTGGACCTTCCCAATGCCTTTGACAGGGTAAGGCACTCTTTTCTCTACTCTCTCCTAAGGAAAATGGGATTCAATGAAGAATTCATCTCTCTTATCCAGGCTTACATTTCTCACCCCTGGATCTCCCCCCTAGTCAATGGGAGGACAGGCCCTTCTTTCCAATATTCTATAGGCCTCAGATAAGGATGCCCCTTATCCCCTTTCCTTTTTATCCTCATGGCTGAATCTATCTGCAGATCCCTAGATTTCAATCGTAGAGCGAGATTAATCACAGGTATAAAATTCTGGAGTGGGACTAAGAACATGAACCATTCACAGTTTGTTTATGATACACTACTAATGGGAGGAGAAATTAGTATCGTAGCCAGAAGATTCAAATACTTGCTCGACATATTTATGTATTATTTGGGAGGCCAAATCAATTATCTAAAAGTTTCATATACGATTGGAATGAAACACATAACACCATTCACAACATTATCAAATATTTGGGATCCCATATAAATGGAATTGGAATCATTTCAACTATCTCAAGATGTTTGTTAGCTGTGGTCCTCTGAAGAATGAGGTATGGAATATTACCCTCGATAAGATGAAGAGGAAAATTCATCAATGGGGAGCCACTTGGCTTAATATGGTAGGGCGTTTGATCCTAATAAAAGTTGTTCTCTTTGCCCTGAATTTATATCAATTCTCCCTTTTAGAATCCCGAATAAACATTCAAAATAAAATGGAGACAATCCTTAGAGATTTTTTATGGAAAGGAGGCAATCAAGAAAAAAGGAAGTTCAACTTGGTAAAATGGAGACACGTTACTAATAAGTATGAGAATAGAGGTTTAGCCATTAACATTCCTCGGCTTCTGAATATGCCTTTTGGAGGAAAAATAGTTTGGATACTCATTACAGGACGACAGTCATGGTGGAAGCAAGTTTTGGAGTTGAAATACCTCTCAGCCCCAAGAAAGTGTGCCCTGGATCAACTTATTCCCAACATTCCATGCTCTTGCATTTGGTCTCTTTGAAAGAAAGTTATTCCCTTTCTCTACGATCACCCCTCCAAAGTTCCTCTCAGGGGAAACAACACTAATATATGGAATGAAAAGATCATGGGTAAGCCACCTATTGTAATTGATTTGAGCCTCCTTCGCATTCAACTCCATCTCAAGGGACTTGGCATTAACTCACTAAATCAAATCTCATGTTGGGAAGAAAATAGTAACCACTGGGATGGCTGACTATTCCCAAAACTCCCTTCTCATCATCACAATGACAGAATAACACTTGCAAGCATGCTCAGTGGCACTTCCCTTTTATCAAAGGGTGAAGAAGACAACTTCAAATCGGATCCCACTAGATCCTCCTATTCCATCAAAGCAGGAAATGAGACCCGCCTTTGTGAAACCTACCCCTACCCTCCGTGGGATGCCTAGAAGAAAGTATGGAAATTTGAGGCTCTTCCAAAAATAAGAAACTTCATTTGGATATTAGCAAAGGAGAAAATCCTTACCACTGATAATCTGAAAAATAAAGGCATCCAAGGAGTCTCTAGATTCCCTCTATGCAATGTCGTTGAGGAATGTATTCAACACCTTTTTGTTTCTTGTTCTTTCACCCAAAACTGTTGGAGCCATCTCTCTTCCCGTCTTTCAATGGATATCGGCACAAATGGCACAATTTAGAATCCGTAGCACAGTGGAAAAAGAAATACCCCTGTGCGAAAAAGGGAAAGAATATCGTCAAAATAGTCTGGGAAACTTTGCCTTATGTCCTCCTTTCGAACATATGGCTCATGAGGAACAAAGTCATCTTCTGTGAACAAAATCCATGCCTGAGAAAGGTGCAAAGGAAGACATGGAAGCTAACTTTTGAGACCATTCTAGCCAAGAAAAATAACTATTTCAACATAAATGAAATGCAAGTGCAAGAAAGACAAATATTCAGATGTGTGCTTGATCACCTTTTGAGATATCACAAACCCACTGTAAGGCAGCCCATACATAACAAGCAGTGGAAGGTTAGATTAAAAGAGAAAGAATTTTTAGAATGGCTTCTTTGATGGCGCCTCAAAATCAAACCTTAGTGCAGTTGGAGCAGGTGGCCTCATCATGGACCAACATGGAAATCACATTGCCTCCTTTGAATAGGGATTGGGGAAAATGACAAACAATAAGGCATAAGCATATGTCTTGATGCAACGGCTATAATTAATCAAGAAGATCAAAATAAAAAATGTTATGGTCTTCGGATATTCCTCTATTTTTATCTGAATGATGTTGAATTCCTCAACGTCCCCCAACTCAACATCAATAGACTCATAATCAGGAATCGCAACCTAGCTCAAGACATCGGGGATCTTTAATTCTATCACATCCTCAGGGAAAATATAAAAAAGCGAGCTCTTTGTTCAGCTCAGCCTACTCTAAACCCATTGGTCAATTGCTCTCCCAAGGAATCACACTCCTCACCCCTATCCCTTCATCCTCCCCATGCACCTCCTCGACATGATGGTCTTCTTCTGCATCTGTTCCTCCTCGAATTTATCCTTGCACCTCTGCCATGCCCATATCTCCTCCCTCTCCTATCTCGTGATCTTGTCTCCCTTCCCTCTCTATATTCTCCCCTCCCTCGACGCGCTTCATGCCTCTCCCTCCTCTATTTATTTGCCTCCCCTCTCTTATGCTTCTCACATTCTCCTCTCTCCCCTCGGTGAAGCATCTTGCTCCACCTTTCAATCTGCCCCTCGGTGCTCTGCCCTCCCTTCTTGGAGCTCCATCATCTTTTGCCACATCGGCTCTTTATCCGCATTGCATAGCTTGTCCCTCCCGGCTCTGCGGACCCCTTCTCATCCGATCTACCCTCTGTCTTTCCCCTATCCCTCCCCTCTCCTCACTCCCTTTGCTTCAGTTTTCTCCTCTAGATTTCCAGCCAACATGAGAAGCGAAGATTTCCTCCACTGCTATAATATGCAAGCAGAAATGGATTTGATCAAGGTGCAGCACAAGATCACATAGGAGAAGCACTTTTCCAATGTCAACTTCCTCCGCTACTAGGCTCAATCCTTCTCAGAACAGCTAAGACGAGTCAACCACCGCTGTGCACACATAGAAGAAGCTTTGGAAAGGCTTCTCTATGTGATGGAAAAAAGAGTAGCTACAAGCACTAGCTCCAACAACGAAAACAACACTAATATGGAAAACAACCTCGGTACTCCGGACAACTCCAACGGGTAGCAAAACAACAGGAACTAACTCTTTAGCACCATAGCATGTTTGTGGATTGCCATACTTTTATGTTTTATGTCTTTTAATTTTTTTTTTATGTTGTTTTAGTTTGTCAAAATATAAAAAAACCAGGTTTAAAGTGTAGTAGCAACAAACGTTATCCAAGAAGTTGGGTTTTTTTGCCTCAACACCCCATTGGTATCTCTATGTAACTCAAATATAATGGAACACTCACTCGCCTTTTTGTGAAATATAATTAACAACTAAATTTATATAAAAAATGATTATAAATCATTGCATCTCTAATTTAAACATCCCCTTAAGAAATATAATTAAATAAAATGAATGGCTAAAAATCAAAATAATTTTAATTTCTAATATTTCTCTTATATATATTTATTTATTAATGGTTATAAATCATTATATCAATCCCCTCAAGAAATAGAATTAAATAAAATGTATGGCTCGAAGTGAAAAACAAATTTTTGATTAAACTTATATACATATATTTCTTGACATTAGATTAACTTTATATATTTCTTATTTCTGGTTTTTATAATATTTATTATTTTTAAATTATTTATTTATGATTATTATTTTTTAATTTCAGATTGAGTAACAATTACACATTTATTTCTTTAAATATTTCTCAACACAAATTAGTGAGGCTCAAGACTTGAATTAAAAAATGGACACGTTTAACATTATTATTTATATACATATGAGTGAGAGAGAAATTTCAATTATAATTTTTTTTAAAAATAAACTATAACTTTTTAGTGAAATTTTTTATAAGGCAAAGCTATTATCAATTAAATAAAATTATAAATTTAAATAAAAATTTCAATAAATTAAATATTATTAATAATAAAATAAATATATTTGAATTTTAATATATTTTCCATATAATTATACTAAAAAAATATCAAGTTAATATATAATAAATATTTTTATTTTTTTCCATAAGAAAATGAAAAAAGAAAATTACATTTTTCATATGGGAAAATATTTCAGAAGCATTTTCCACCAAAAAAACTATTAAAAAATACACAATCTTTGGATAAAAAAGAAAATCCTAAGTACAATAAACCCTAGCCCACAACTGACAAACACAAGAGATTAAGATAGGTAAGCCATCCAAAAAAAACCGAAAAGGAACAACAAACAAGTCCATCAATGGGTTGCAAACAATAAAAAGTTGGTCAATACACCACTGAAAAGGAAAAAAAAACCATAAAACATCCATAAGATATTATCTTTACAATACAAGTCTAAAAACCCCTACAAAAATTCCAACGAAAGAGAGTAGAAAAATAACCCTCAAATAATTGTCTGAAATATTGGGCATACGCTACCCCAAAACACAATCCCATAACCAACCTTCATAAAAACCAAGGCAAAAAACCTCTTAGAAACTTGGGACAAATCTGGAAGCACCTGAAAACAACCACAACATCGAAGAAAGGGCGATTGATGATGACACATACAACATATCACCAGAAAAGAACCAAAGCGGAGGCAAGGCTGACAACATCCGCAACGAGGAAATCCCCAAAAATGACACCCCAAAAACAATCGATGAAAACCCACAGATGTTATTCTAGGAGGCCACAAACGACGAATAGATGGCGAAAAAAACCACGCAAACCCATCATGCCACAACAAAGGCTCCATGAACCAGCATCAACCAGTGCCATCAAGGAAGAAACCTGTGGCATATCAAGTGAGAGGAGGCATGAAGCAAGGGAAAAGGAGACAAGGGTTAAATAGCCTTGCCTCTACTCCCTCACCTCCCATGCCTTTGCTCCCTCAACTCCTGATAAAAAATTTCAAATTAATCACATATTACATTAAACACAAATAAAATTATAACTTTATATTAATGCCTAAAGGTGCTTTAGAGATGTTGTAATCTCTTTCCTAGTCTAGTTAAACATTTTGGCTAGGTTAAATTACATAAAAATTAAATCAAATCAACTATTAAAATTATTAAAATTAAAATTAATAATTAAATCATCTTAAATTCATCTTCACTTTGAATCTATCAAGTATCGAAAGATCAAATTTTTTTTTTTAAATAAAAGAGATTTAAGAGGAATCAAATTTCTAGAAATACAAATCTTTTTTAAAAATAAAATAAAATTTAATGTCTCCATATTAATTAAATCAAAATTTAAAATAAATTTAAATTAATAATAATAAATTTCATTTAATCAATAATTTAGTTTTGCTAAAATCAAACATAATAAAAACATATTCTCATAAATCACATCTTTTACATTATTTTCCCAAGTATGGTGAATTGATGTAGAAAAAGCAAATTTTCACTTTATATTTAGTATAGCAAAATTATTCATTTTTTCTAAGTCCCAGATTCACTCTCTAAATTGATTCATTTCTCATCACTCTATGTGCAACTATATCAGTTAAAACATATAACAAATGGAATCAAAAATTGTTGCATTATCAAATGTGGAATCCGTTCTTCAAAACAAAATGCTGCCTTTTTTTTATTTGAGCTCACTCTTCACACAAACCATCATTCAATCCGTAATGAGATTATCATTCCATACCAAATAGCGACCCCAAAAAATAAAGAAATCGTTACCACTGTCCATACAACAATTATATTACACTTGAAACATAAAGCAATGATGAACCAACGATATTGACATCTCGACTCTACCAATCATAATTGCTTATGACTATACTGATTTCAAAGCAAATAAAATATAAAACATCGATATCTATAGCTCATATCCACAAGTCGTATTTGCTTGACTGTACTGACCTCAACACAAATAACATGCCACTCTGCAATACTGGAAATTCGAACTACACATGCCAAAACATGAAAACATGAATACGGTGACTGTGTACACATCTGAATAGCGTTGCATAATTATATATTTCTGTTAATAAATCCTGAATACAGGTCTTGCACCATAATTCCACGGAGTCTGGGCTAATGTCTTTATGCAGTCCCACAGAAAATGAAAACCACACACCCAAACCACAGTGCCACATTATAGCAGCGCAAATGGTGTTATTGTCATTGTTGTAATGGCTTTTCCACTTTGGATGCACTACACAGTCCAACGCTTCCAATGCCTCAATGTATTTCTTGTGGTGTCTTTGCCTACGTCCACATCAAGGCGTAACCTGGCCGCACTCCACTACAGTACTTTAAAACTGCACACCACCTTCCACAATGAAAATCATCACCCTACAATCACACACTCATAGACAGCATATACATACAATTTGCATACTAAAAAAAGAAACATAATATGTGAAATCCAAATTACATTAACACTGCATGAGCTGAATACTTCATTGAACGTCTCTTTGCATTTGCAGTGGTACACTGGCACTCTTTGTGTTTCCTTCCTACTTCCCTATTATTTATACTTGAAATATGAAACCGTTCCTCTTAGAATAGATTTCTTCTCGAATTGTCTCAACAGATCAATACCTCTCTATTTTTAAGTGTTTATCCATATGTTGGCTCTATTTCTACGCAGAGAAAGAAACCAATTCCTAATTTTATTCCTAATTGTTTAAAAATACAAAACAAATTAACTATTCTCATAAATAAATAACAATAATAATAAAAATAAAATAAAATACTATTACTAATGTTTATTTTTTTGGATTAACCACAACATATGAACAAAACATCACATTGCTGACTAAGTCCCAATACTTCTGCATCATGAACCAACCTCCCTTCCCATTATGTACCAACCTCCCTACCCATAAATGTTGAAGTGTTAACTTCAATAGCCCTACACCAATGTCGCTTTTTAAATCTGTTTCAGCAGACTTTGCCACTGGCCGCTTGCTATTTTGGTTGAACAGTCAGTTTAAAACCTTACAATCCTTCACAATTGAAAACAGAGCCTTTGTTTTTATACGCGGGAAGTTGTTTTGTTTGTTTGAAAGGGGCACGTGGAGCAAGGACATTGGATCGCACAGGTTGAAGCCGCCTCAACGAAACCCAATTTCAGACCCGAAATTTTGTGAACTAAATCACATAGAGTTTTCACGTAACAAATGGCCCTGACGTCATCAACCATTTATGTTACGTGATAATTTTATAAAGACCGTCTCATAAAACCATTTGAAATCTGAGGGGCCCAAAAACAACCAATCGGAGCACGATCACGCGACCTCAGCCCTTCATGACGTAATGAAGATTTGTTACGTGATTTTTTTATTGCAATTGGATTTACAGATTTTGAAATCCAGGTTCGATGGTTTTAGTTTTTTTTTGTTTATGCGGCATATGGTAACAAAACTTTTTTTATATGTTTTTTTATCACGAGGATCAAAGTCTTTTAACTTTTGTTCCTTTTAAAAAAAAATCTTTCATACGATTATGGACATATATATATATATATATATATATATATATATATATATATATATATTTTGTTTTATTTTAACATCGTGCCATGTAAAAGTAAAAGAGCCTGAAGGCAAAACAAAACAGAAAAGCAGAGTCTTTTGAAGAGCACTGTGTTGTGCAAATTTTGGTGAGACAGAGTTTTAAAAATACATAGAGAATGTATTTTTTTTTTTGTAAGAGAATAGAGTATTCTCCAGCACTGCATGTGAAGCAGTCTTTGATTTTTCTTGTATCAGATTATGTTTATGAAATAGAAGAAAGAATTTTCATGCCATCTTTGTCTACCAGTGAAGCAATTTTTTTTTAATTTCTTTGTGTTAGAAGGAGAGTATTACTCTCTCTGTATTTTTTTGGAATTCTCAGAAATTCCAACATGGTATCGAAGCTAGTCCAGGCTCTTTGTAGGTGTCAAAGAAGCTAAAAGAAGGAGTTTTTGTTGCAGCATTTTTTCCCACAGTGTGAAGGCTCAGCTAAAATCCAAGGTATTTCTCAAAACAGAATTTGTGTTATTGTTTGAAGAAAGTCAGTTTATTTTAAAAATTCACAGTCAAGATTTAAAGCATAGTTCAGAGTGCTAGGCATGGCAGGAGCCAACACAAGCATGAGTATTGGTAATGCTCAGCTCCCACAGTTCAATGGGAAGAAATATGATTATTGGGCAATCACTATGAGAGCGTTGTTTGCCTTTAAAGACTTATGGGAACTTGTTGATGATGGTTTTGAAGAACCAATAGATGAAAATAATTTTAATGCCTTAACACATGCAGAGAAGGACTTGTTGAAGAGAAATAAGAAGAAGGACTCTAAAGCCCTCTTCTATCTCTATCAAGCAATACATGAGAGTGTGTTTCCAAGGATAGCAGCAGCTAAGAAATCCAAAGAAGCATGGGAAACTCTCAAGACAACCTATCAAGGCATGAATAAAGTGAAGACAACAAAACTACAATTGCTTAGGAGAAATTTTGAGACTCTCTGCATGAAAGAGTCTGATAACATAGACTCATTCTTCACACATGTGATTGGTATGGTCACACAGATAAGGTCTCATGGAGAGACACTTGAAGAAAGAAGGATTGTGAAGAAAGTTTTGAGGAGCTTACCCTCAAGGTTTGATGTTATAGTCACCACCATAAAAGAGACAAAGGATCTCTCAAACTTTTCAGTTGATGAGCTTCATGCATCACTGATGACACATGAACAGAGATTGGGTAGAAATGAAAACTCATCTTTGAAGCATGCCTTCAAGACATAAATGTCCTTTGGAAGAGGAAGAGTTCAAGGCAGAGGAAATGAGAGAGGAAGAGGCAGAAGCCAAAACGGAGGAGGAAGAAAAAGCCCAGCAAATGCTCAAGGAAGGGGCAGCAATCAAAATCAGAACCAAGGCCAAAGCAGCAGCCAGCAAAGTGGAAAACAACATGCTCATGGACAAAAGTATGAAAAATCCAATGTCTAGTGTCATTATTGTAAACAATATGGGCATTATGCAAATGAATGTAGGAAGAAGCAGAATGATATGGGTAATAGAACCAGTGCAAATTTCACTAGAGAAAATATCAGCCAAGATAAATTGTTTTTAGCATGTAATATGGCTGAGGAAAAGAGTGAATATTTATGGTTTCTAGATTCAGGATGTAGCAACCATATGATAGGAAACATTGCTATGTTTTCTATGTTAGATGAAAATGTGAAGTCTCAAGTCACATTGGGAACAGATAGTAAGATTTATGTCATAGGAAAAGACATAGTAAATGTCTTGACAAAGAAGGGAGAAAAGAAGAGAATATCTGATGTATATTATGTACCAGGTATGAAATGTAATTTTTTAAGAATTGGGTAGCTCATTCAAAAGGGCTACAATGTTTTCTTTGAAGATGATGTATGCACCATCATGGATAAACCTCCAAGCAAACAATGTATTTCTAAAATAAGGATGACAAGGAATAGAATGTTCCCTCTCAAGATGAGGGCAGATTTGAAGAATGGAGAAGAAATGGCAGCAGTGACACAAGAGGCTTTCCAAAGAGAAGCAAAAGATGAGAATTGATTATGGCACTTGAGATTTGGACATCTCAACTTTGGAAGTCTTAATTGGTTACATAGGAAAGGAATGGTAAGAGGATTTCCATTAATTGAGAAACTGGATAGCCTATGTAAAGGTTGTATCTTGGGTAAACAACACAGAGAAATTTTTCCATCAGGGAAAAGCATAAGGACAAAGGCACCCTTAGAAATTGTCCACTCAGATTTATGTGGACCAATGCAAACACCATCACTTGCAAGCGGTCACTATATGTTAACTTTTATTGATGATTTTACAAGAAAAACTTGGGTTTATTTTTTGAAAAATAAAAGTGAAGTGTTTGAAAAATTCTGCAATTTCAAAGCACTTGTTGAGAACCAAAGTGGGTAGCATATCAAAGTCCTTAGGACTGATAGAGGAGGTGAGTATATCTCTAAAGAATTTCTGCGTTTTTGCAAAGAAAATGGCATACACAAGCAATTTACAGCAAGGTACACTCCGCAGCAAAATGGAGTTGTCGAAAGGAAAAATAGGACAATCACGGATATGGTAAGGAGTATGCTAAAGGCAAAACATTTGCCAAATGATTTTTAGGCTAAAGCTGTACATTGTGCAGCATATGTACTAAATAGATGCCCAACAAAAGCAGTGATGAATAAAGTTCTGGAAGAAGCATGGAGTGGGATAAAACTGTAGAAATTAGCTGAATAAATCACTTATTCAATGGAGATTAACCCGATTACACATCAATTTCGAATTGCATGCATAACACATAATCTTCTTCTACAATTAATTGTCACATGCGGAAATAATAGAAGCAATCTCACATCAAATCAATCACACATTAACTCAGTATGTATGGAAAGCCTATACCAAGTGGCTTTAGGACACCTTGAGAGAGGCCACATCTGTTGCTGGGCCTAAGAGGCCGGTCAGAGAGAGCAGACCACCTGAGAGGTTTTGTAGCTATATGGCAATGGCTACCAACATCCTTGACTCTGAGCCTTCTAACTATGAGGAGGCAGCTAGCCAGCAGGTCTGGAGAGAGGCCATGCAGGAGGAGTATTCTTCTATCATGAAGAATGATGTTTGGGAGGTGGTGCCGAGGCCCGAGGGCAAATCTGTGGTTACTTCCAGATGGCTTTACAAGGTAAAGCATGCTGCAGATGGCAGCATTGAGAAATTCAAAGCGAGGTTTGTGGCTAGAGGGTTCTCCCAGGTAGAGGGAGTTGATTATGAGGAGACCTTCGCTCCCATGGCTTGATATACTTCGATCCGCTCCATTATATCGATAGCAGCAGAGATGGGTTGGAAGATCCACCAGATGGATGTGAAGACCGCATTTCTCAATGGCTTCATACGGGAGGAGGTGTACATTGAGCAGCCACAGGGCTTTGAGGTGCATGGGAAGGAGTCCCATGTGTGCAGACTGAAGAAGGCCCTTTATGGCCTGAAGCAAGCTCCCAGAGCTTGGTACTCTAGGATAGATACTTACTTGCAGAAGATGGGTTTCACAAAGAGTGAGGCAGATCCGAAACTTTACTATATTGTGATAGGTGAGGAGCCTCTCATTCTGGTGCTGTATGTGGATGACTTAGTCATTACAGGTGCAGAGAGACTCATAGAGCACTGCAAGAGAGATCTTGCGGCGGAGTTTGAGATGAAGGACATCGGCTTGATGCATTACTTTTGGGGTTTGGAGGTGTGGCAGGAGGAGGGGCATTTCTTCCTGGGACAGGGGAAGTATATTGTGGACATCCTTGGCAGATTCCACATGGAGGATTGTAGACCCATGTCGACACCAATGATCACCAACTGGAAGAAGCTTCATGCTTCGGATTCCGAGTTGGTGGATCCCACATTGTACAGACAGTTGATTGGTTCCTTGATGTATTTGGTCAACACTAGACCAGATATTTGTTTTGCAGTCAACACGATGAGTCAGTTTATGTGTGAGCCTAGGAAGGTTCACTGGGTGGCTGCAAAACACATTTTGCGATACTTGCAGGGGACAGTGGATTATGGTCTGGACTACAGGCAGGGGGATGGAGTGAGATTGGCAGGTTACACTGATTCTGATTGCGCAGGTTGTGCTTCTGATAGGAAGAGCACTTCAGGGTGCTGTTTTGGGTTGGGTTCGGCAGTGGTGTCATGGTTCAGTCGGAAGCAGCAGTCAGTAGCATTGAGTTCAGCGGAAGCAGAGTATATGGCAGCCAGTCTAGCTAGTTGTGAGGCCATCTGGCTTCGCAAGATGTTGTTTGGCTTATTTGGTCAGCCGTTGAGACCTTCAGTGATTTACTGTGATAATCAGAGTTGCATTAAACTCACGGAGAATCTAGTATTTCATGACAGGTCAAAGCATATCAGGATCAAATATCACTTCATCAGAGACTATGTTCAGAAAGGAGCTGTGAAGCTTGAGTATATTCCCACTGATGAGCAGGTTGCAGATATTCTTACCAAAGCCTTACCACGGGGCAAGCATGTCTACTTCGGAGACAAGATGGGTGTGGTGAGGAACACCTTCCTCGGTAAGAGGGAGTGTTGAAATTTGGTTACCGGAGGACAGGTGGTTCCCTAAGGCTTTGATCTTTGGCCTAGGGAAAAGTGTCCAAAAGAATTTAATTTTTCTCCTAAAGTGACTTTATAAATTTTATAAAGTCAAATCTAATTTAAAAGTGACTTTAAGTGATAAAGTTACTAAAGTCTAATTTAAAAGTGACTTTAAGTGATAAAGTTACTAAAGTCTAATTTTAAAGTGACTTTAATAAAGTTGATGTAAAATTAGAAAGGAAAAGTGACTTTGGAAATAAATGACTAAGTGGGTCTTTATTAAAGTGGGGTGAATTAAAAAATAGAAAGTGAGATTTAAATGAGCATTTAATCTCGGCCCTAGATCTCAATCTATCTCAGCCATTGGATTTAGGGATTCCCCAAAAGTCACTTAGGGTTAGGTTAAAGGAGGAAAAGGAGGAAAAGGTCATTCATTCTTTCATGAGCAGATTAGGAGAAGGAGAGAAGGAGAGCTGGAGATTTTTCTGAGCAGTGAGAAGAAGGAGGGCAACAGTGAAGAGATTTCAGCAAAGGTACAACAGCATTTATTGGCACACATACCGAGGCAGAAAATCCGTACAGCAAAGGAGAGGCAGTGTTTCCAAGTGAGGAGGCACAGAAATCGAGGAAGAGAGTACAACAGCAAGCACGCACTCCAAGGCACAAAAATCAGGCACGTTTTTCAAGGAAAAGGGTGGCTGTCCTTTTCGGCACAAAAATCGAGGAAGAGGACAGCAACTATAGCTCTATTTTTTGGCACGGATTTCGAGAGAGATTGCTGTACAAAATATGTACAGTCCGTACAGCAAAGTACGACTGTTCTGACACGCTTCCCGAGGTGGTCGTATAGCATTTAATGCTGTCCTAAGGTGCTGTAAATTTTCTATTTTCTGTTGTTGCTGATTTGGCACAATTTTCGAGGCAGTGTGCAAGCACAGAAATCGAGATAAGTTTGTAAATTGGTAGCTAGAATTTTTTCTGAGTTTTTCCTTTTTCACTGTAAAAAGCAATATTCAGAAAAATAAAAGAGAAGCTTTCGAACTGGTTTTCCCCAAGAGTTGTAGGGGGTTTTTCCAGGGTCATGTTGACCAAAAATATCAGTGTTAAATGTGTTGAATGACTGTTTTATGCTTGCTGATTTTTATTTCTGCATTTTCCAGCATTCTGTAAATTTTCCAGAATTTGTGTTTTCAGCAAAAAAATATTTTCCAGTTTGTTGAATGTAAGGATATGGGAAAGGGCATTTAACTATTTGGAGAAATAAGGTGAAACTGAAAACCGGGGTGGGAAACAGAAAATTTCTATGGATTTGGGGGTTCCGAAATAGTTAAAAAGTGAGTTTTTAACTATGAAAGGGGAAATTTTCATAAATGGAAAGAAGAGGACTTATGAAAACAAGGTAGATTTGATGGAGAAAAAGGGGAGCAGATGAAAGGTTTTGAGAAGAGGAGAAATGGCGATCTTTCAGCAGTCTTTCAGTTGGAGTCAGCAGAAATTCCTGAGTATAAAAAATGGGACAACAAATGAGGATTTTGGACAGAGGCATGAGGCCTTAAAGAGACTTCAAGAGCCAACAATTTTTTAGTGATAAAATTTGTTCTTTGGAGGCTCAAAAAAGATCTTAGCCACCTTTTGGTATAACAAAATATTATAGGTGGCTACCGCATGCACCATCATGGATAAACCACCAAGAAAAAAATGTATTGTTGAAGTAAGGAAGACAAGGAACATAATGTTCCCTCTCAAAATGAGAGAAGATTTGAAGAAAGGAGAAGAAATGGTAGCAATAACTCAAGAGACATTCCAAAGAGAAGCAAAGGATGAAAACTGGTTATGGCATTTGAGATTTGGAAATCTCAACTATGGAGGTCTGAACTTGTTGCATATAAAAGGAATGGTAAGGGGATTACCATTGATTGAGAAATCGAATAGCCTATGTGAAGGCTGTATCTTGGGTAAACAACACAGAGAAAGTTTTCCATCAGGAAAAAGCATAAGGGCAAAGGCACCCTTAGAAATTTTCCATTCAAATTTGTGTGGACCAATGCAAACACCATCACTAGCAAGAAGCTACTATATGCTGACTTTTATTGATGATTACACAAGGAAAACTTGGGTTTATTTCTTGAAATATAAAAGTGAAGTGTTTGAGAAAATATGCCACTTTAAGGCACTTGTTGAGAACCAAAGTGGTCAGCACATAAAAGTTTTAAGAAATGATAGAGGAGGTGAGTATATCTCAAAATAATTTCTGCGTTTTTGCAGAGAAAATGGCATACACAAGAAATTTACAGCAAGGTACACACCGCAGCAAAATGGAGTTGCTGAAAGGAAAAATAGAACAATCATGGATATGGTAAGAAGTATGTTGAAGGAAAAACATTTGCCAAATGATTATTGGGCTGAAGTTGTACATTGTGCAGCATACATCTTGAATAGATGTCCAACCAAAGCAGTAATGAACAGAGTTCCTGAAGAGGCATGGAGTGGGATAAAACAAGGTGTCACCCACATGAAATTTTTTGGTTGTGTGGCTTATGCACACATTCCAGATCAACTAAGAAAGAAGTTGGACAACAAGGGGGAGAAGTGTATTTTTATTGGATAAAGTGAGGAATCCAAAGCTTATAGGTTGTATAACCCATCCACCAAGAAATTTATTGTGAGCAGAGATGTTCAGTTTATTGAAGAAGAAGCTTGGGATGGAAGCATTGAGAAAATAGTCAATGTAAAGAGCTATTTGTCTCATGATGAAAATGAGGATGAGATGGCTGAAATACATTCATCATTAGCACCACTACCTCCACCAACACAAGGACAACAAGGGACACCACAAGCTGGAGTAAGAACACCCTTGAGGAGAAATGAGAGTGCTTCTCCAAGCACAACACAAGGAGTAGATTTGAGTGCTTCTTCAAGCACATGTACACCAAATGAAAGAGACATAAAATTCAGAAATTTGAATGATATTTATGAAAAAGAGGCAGCGAATGAAGGTATGAAATCTTTATTTGCTATATATTGTCATGTAGATGATCCTATTAATTTTGAGGAAGCTATAAAAGATAAGAAATGGATAGATGCTATGGATGAAGAAATTAATGCCATAGAGAGAAATAAGACATGGGAACTAGTTGAACTCCCAAAAGGTAAGGAAGTCATTGGAGTGAAATGGGTCTACAAGACCAAAAGCAATTCTAAAGGTAAGATTGAAAGGCACAAGGCCAGACTTGTTATCAAAGGATATAAGCAGCAACATGGAAGAGATTATGAGGAAACATTTGCACTGGTTGAAAGAATGGAAACAATGAGAGCAGTGTTGTCTATAGCAGCACAACACAAACGGATGTAAAATCAGCATTCCTAAATGGAGTTTTAATGGAAGAGGTTTATGTTGAACAACCTCTAGGCTATGAGAAAAAGGGCCAAGAGCACAAAGTTTGCAGATTGAAGAAAGCTCTTTATGGGCTGAAGCAAGCACCAAGAGCATGGTACAGTAGGATAGATTCCTATCTACTGGAAAATGGGTTTGAAAAATGTGAAGGAGAACCCACATTATACATCAAGGAGAAAGATGGTAAGATGTTGATTGTTGTTTTATATGTTGATGATGTGATCTTTACAGATAATGATGCTTACCTCATTGAGAATTTTAAATTAGTCATGAAAGATGAATTTGAAATGACTGAGATGGGATTGCTGAAATACTTCTTAGGAATAGAAGTAGAGAAAAATGAAAATAAAATTTTTATTTCTGAATCTAAATATGTGAATGATGTTTTGGAAAGATTTAATATGCAGGATTGCAAGGCAACAGTTAATCCCACAATGGTGGGATTGAAACTTAGCAAGGAGGACAAAAACAAGGATTTTGATCCTAGTCTGTACAAGAGCATAGTTGGTAGCCTTATGTATTTGACTGCAACTAGGCCTGATATTATGCATGATGTGAGTTTAATTTCCAGATTTATGGAAAGGCCAAAGGAGGCACATTGACAAGCAGAAAAAAGAATTCTGAGGTGTGTGAAAGGAACAAAGAGGTATGGAATTTTATATACCACTTCAGAAAATTCTGAACTAATTGGATATAACGACAATGATTGGGCTGGAAGTATTGATGACCGGAAAAGCACCACTGGTTACGTTTTTCATATGGGTTCAGGAGCCATTTCATGGGCTTCTATGAAACATCCAATTTTCGCATTGTCTACAATAGAAGCAGAGTATGTGGAAGCTACAACAACAGCATGTCAAGCAGTGTGGATGAGAAGAATTTTGAGGAATTTATGCCAAGAACAGGTAAAAGGCACAATGATTTATTGTGACAATAGCTCAGTTATAGCATTGTCAAAGAATTTTGTGTTTCAAAAAAGAACTAAACACATAGATACCAAGTTTCACTACATCAGGGAGCTAGTGAACAATGGATAAATTGTTCTGAAAAATTGCAAAACAGAGGAGCAGTTTGCAAACATACTGACAAAGCCATTGGGGCAGAAAAGTTTTGAATATTTGAGGAAATGCATGGGTATGACAGATAACCTAGCAGTTGGCTTTAAGGGGGAGTGTTGAAAATGTTAAAGTCACCTGCAAAAACCTCGTGTAGGTGGAAACTAAGTACAATAGGGGCAGAAGGTTGAGTGCACACCTTCGTGCATTTAATAATAGATTTAATGAAGCCTACAAAGTAAATTTTGTTATGGGCCTAGCCACATTTGTAGAGAAGAAATGAATTCTTTTCATGGTTCAACCATGCAACAACAGACTTTCAAAATAACAGTCTTATCAGGATTTAACAGCCTCACCAACTGAAATTTTAATTTTAAACGCACCAAGTTATTTGAATTGAGTGGGTCCCATTTGTGAGTGCAGCGCAACGTTGACCAATCAACAACCATCACTTCATCGCATTTCGCATGTTCCTCCGCACCACCTCAAGGTTCATTGTTTCAACTATGATGTGATATGCCGATATCGCAACATCGCACATCGCAAAATCTCACATCCGCTCTACCATAGGCTCGGTGCTCCATCGCGATGCAATAAATTGCCACGTCATCATTGCATATCGCACAATAGTTTGAAATCGGCGTTCCACTCAGTTGCGAGTTAAAACTGATTTCCGATCTCTGAAATGAATGGACACGATAAAGGACTCAAGCCAATTTGATAAAGTTTGAGTTTCGATGGGTCCCAAATACCAGTTAATGGGAATCCGTTCACGTTGTTTTTGGGTCTGCTGAAGTAGGGAAAATTTGGTACCCGAATTTGTAATAGAATTTGATTCAATTTAGTTTTGAAGTCCACAGGCCCCAACAACTAGCTAATCACAGGCCATTCACATAGAAAAAGGGCTCGCTGACATCAGGGGAATTTGGAACGCGAATTCCAAATGCAATTCAGTTTTGGTTATTTGAAATCCGTGTTTGTTTGTTTGTTTAATGAAACCTTGGATATGTTTATTGTCACGCGGAGAAAAATTATTTTGACTTTTGTTATGTAATACACATAGTTATATAGTTTTGTTTTATTTTTTATTTTTATTGAAAATCAAAACTGCGCCATATGAAAGAAAAAGCCCGTAGGCTTATTGTAATAGAAGACAAAGTGTTAAAAACACAGAATGAAATGTGTGGATTTTTTTTTTTTGGTGCCTGAAGGCAAAACAGAAAAATACCTGTAAGCACTGTATGTGTGTTTTGAAAAAGACAGAGAGAGTTTTATTTTGCAAGCACTGCGTGTTGAAGCATTCATAAGAAATTTTTGTAATCCCTCTAGTAGAGGAAGAAAAGCATCGTTTTGTAATACTTGTTGTGTTAACGAAATAGAAGTATTTTGTGCCATCTCTATCCAACAAGAAATCTTATTTTAATCTCCGTGTTTGTAGGAGAATTTTTACTCTATGTTTATGTTTTGAACAATCGAAATTCAACTCTGGCTCTCTCTTTTCTCCGAACCTATGGAGAAACTCTGACTAGGTACCGAAGATGGTTCTCTACTGCTTTCCCGCCTCTGATTTCTGTATCTTTAAACAATTTTTTAACTTTGTGAACTCCATGCGTCAATTGTTTGCAGTGTTCAAATAAATGAATATTATGCATAATATTTGCACCCACAGAAGCTATTTCATTCTGCAGAGTTCTTGAAGGAGTTAGCTAGGTAGTGGTACATTGAAAAAAACACTAGCAGATACTTGAGGCTGCGAAGTTTGAGGGACTTCAAAATTTTGCATATATGGCTGAACTCTCAGATTCATCATCATTAATGGAATTCCAAATTTGGTGTTTTCTATAATATCTATTATATGAATTTATATTGCATATGAGAACATGGTTATATGGGGATCTATGATCAGATACCTAGATCTAGATATAGATATTACTGGGATCTTTGTAAAAGCTTTACAATTTGGTGGTTTCTAGGATCTTTGTAAAATCTTTACGATTTTGTGGTTTCTATCAGATTTAGGGTTATATAAGTTTATATTGCATATAAAAACATGGTTTGATGATCCTATGTGACTTTTATTATCATGAATTAAGTGTTCAATGAATTTTCTTTGGGCTATACAACTATGAGTCATAGCTATATCTTTATTTTATTAAAAGCATAGTGAACTTGTTTTTGGCTCTAACTATTTTTAAAATTTTTTTTTTATATATATTTAATAGGCATGACCGTTTGTAAAAAGATAATAATTTTACTAACATGACTTAAACCTATTCATTTACAAGACTTGGATAAATTCTTGCAAGGATATATATTAGCTATTCACTTTTACTGATTAGGTTAAACAACTCTTAACACAAGATTTATATTTGAATTTTTTTGGTAAAAATATAATTATTAAACTTTGACCCATCTTATAATTTATTTAGATAGTGTTTTTTAAGTCACAAATTTATCAATCTTTAATCTATCTCATAATTTGTTTGTATATATAAGTTTTTTTGTATATATAGTGTTTAAAATTAATATCTTTCAGGGCAAAATTTAGTGGAAATAATATTGTGATTTTGAATAAATATGACAAAATTTTTACTATTATCTTCTCATGCACATAATACTTTTTAATGACAACATTGTTTACAAGAAAACATTTTTCAAATTTTATCAAATTGTAGTGGTTTCAGTGTTAGTTGGAATGGTTTTTAAACTTATGTTAACTATATGATAATTTGATTATCATGAGCATTTTCTCAATATCTACATAGATACATAACTACCATCATGGAATGTTTTTTTTAGACTCATGTTAGGGATATGATAATCTAATTATCATGAGTGTTTTTGCAATATCCATATAAAAATTAATACTAATAGGGAATATTTGAAGGGAGGAAGTTGGTCCATCATAATACTAATTGAAGCAAGGAGATCAAGTCGAAGGAGTAGTTGTTGCAATGGACTCTGATGAGAAACATGCCAAGTATGGATACCGTTCATGCCCCTTTGTTGTATCAACGAAGTTTTGAGCATAGTGTAGAAGAGAGATGGGACCAAACATTGTCTCAAGTAGGAAGGGGTGAGCTACAAAGTCTATAACGATTATGGGTTGAGGAATTGGCTACTTGAATTGAACAATGCGGCAAAGGAGGATGATATGTACTCTCTTTGTTGAATACCAATTATACTCTATTAAAGTAGGTCCCCAAACCTTAGAACCATTTAGAACTATGGGTTGGGCAAGAGTGTGCATGAGTGACGTCTTGGTAGATATGTCATAAAATTTTTTTTTGAAACACTGCCTCTCAAGAAGGGCCAAGAACCCATAGCCCTTGTTGATTCAGGGCCGAAGTACATGTTGCAAACTAAAGCGAGGTATTGTGAATAGTACCCCTAGATAAGTATATGAGTTGGTGATCTCGATCTCCTCTCCATTGAGAAAGAAATGGTGATCGGAGTGTTGGTTGCCTTATAATTTATAAGATTGGCAAGAATAAACGATAGAGGACAACATCAAACCACTTTGGAATCCAAGACCTAGCCTTGCTAGACTCAGAGAGGGCTCCCTCTATCTCTGATTTAATTTTTCCTTAATATTATGAATGTTGATGTTAGGCTAGTTAGAGTGATAGTGAGAATTGGTTGTTTTGATTGATTTTGTTGGTTGTATGAGCAGGTCTATAGAAGCCAATCCATTGGGCCATGGAGTCAAACAGGGGCTGGTTTTGTTGCATCAAAAGTTCAAAAGAATCACAGGGCAAGCTAACTGTGTGTGTTGAATCTTAAAGCACCAAGGATTGTGAGGTGAAAGAAGCCATGAATGTGCAGTAGTGGTTAAAAATAAATTAAGATTTTCTTAACAAGATTGCATGAAGAAAACACTCAAATTGTAATCATAGACAAAATTAATGTGCTCCAATAGAAAATATTAATCTAAAATTTTTGTTTTACAATCAGCTTAAAATGATACGCAGTGAAGAAAAACAATGGAAATATTCAACATAAAGAAGAGAATCACATCACCAGACATACACATCTCAAGTATCCCGCAAATGGTTTCTTGCTATTGATGCTCCATCTTCCAAAAATTATAGCAATAGTTCTTACAAAGAAAGTTTCAACAGGGTCCAATCAACCAACCCTTGAAACTGCTAATACATGCAGTATTTAACTAAAAACTATGTTGTTTTCCCTATCTAATTTGGTAAATTTTCATTAATTACATTTAAGAAAGAATTAGACAAGTGTGGCCATGCAAGTCCCGAACAAAATATCTCTAACAAAGCACAACCTATGGAATTAACTTCGGCAGCTCTTCATGAATCCAAAAAACTTTGGTAGCTCTTTCTGAATCCAAAAATGGGCTGAAAGTGGCTAACGTGGTCACGAAGAGGAAACAAAGGGTGGCTTTAGACATCTAGCTCTACTTTTGGGCCGCATTTTCTAGATCATTAAATATGATGCAGTGCTCGTTGATTTTGGTTGATCGATGGTTGTGTTGATTGTTTCAATGTGCTCTATTAATCTACTCCTTTTTCCTGAATCTGCCTCTTTTGCTCGTGTCGGGTCCCTTACCCGAGCTTTTCTTCCCGCGTTCACTTTCCTTCACAAAACAGCGTAGCTACACAAAATCATGGACTTCAAATAAATTCAAATCTTGTTTTGAAAATTATGACACCCATCCCTTTATCGTATTTCACATTTCGGCGTTTATAACATATTCCTGAGCGCCTATCCTCTTGAGCTTGCTATGCATTCAAGCAGGAGTGGAGGTGACGTGACAAGGAGGTGGGACCCAACTTATATTTCAAAACGTTGTGTAAGGGAGTTTTTTTATGAGGAATGGAGGGTAAAGGTTGGAGATCTACGATGCACAATTGGACGAGTGGAGAGGTTATGATGCAAAAAGGCAAGGAACGGTTCAATGATAAAGGTTGAGGTGGAATTTTCGGTGTGATATATCACAATCCCAAGATTTTAAATTATCGCAAATCACAAAATAGAGATTAGGGGAAATGAGTGATATATAATATTTGCACATATGTATAGCGATGTTGATGTTGTGTGGAAATGGGTCCACTTTTAATCGCAATTGGGAGTTCTAAGCTTTATAATGGGAATGCGAAAAGGTAATTAAAAGTATGAAGTTGCGATGCGATGAAAAGGTAAAGGGTCACTGACAAATTGTTTTTTCGATAAGATAAGGTTTTTATTGTGGTTTATATCACATATATACGTATGATATATATGTATATATAAATTGGCCTAATGTGGGGGGCAGAGCGAAATGGAGGTGTCGTAGCTTAATATAAAGTCCCAAAACTTTATATATGTGGGTTTTGAGGGTTTGATGAGATGGATAGTGCTACCCAATGAATTTAGGCTAATTTTGGACTATATTGGAAATGAGGTGAATACATCCATCCTTTTATTACCTTGCGAAGTACCTTCTCGAAATAAATGACAATCATGGAGTATTATTTTCAATATAAATGATCTGAACAGAGATAATCAATCACATCATCACCTGAGATTCTCACAATTATAGGACCCTAATAGTTGGTTTCATTAGGGATGGCACTTCTCCAAGTGAAGTTTCAAGAACAATGTAGAGTAGTGGCCTTATGCATTGGGTCCACCTCAAATCAGCAACTTGATCTCGTTACAAAACCTCTCGTGGCTAAAAATATTCAAGCTGAAATCAACACTCTATAATCAAGTCCGAACACACTTGATCTGAAAACTAAAAAGTGGTCTGAAACTAAAACTAAAAAGATGCTCAGAGTATTGAGCTTATTTGCACACCTACCTACCCTAACCTACTGAAATCACTACTGCTCTAAATAATACAATAATTATAGTGCAGCCAGTCAAGCAACTGCTCTAATATCTTTGTTCTTTCATTGCTTTTCACCATGTTCAGAGAAAAACCTGATAATGGTGTTTGATATAAATTACAGGCGTGATCTTGTTTACATGGCTCTTGGTATACTAGGAAAACAACTGACATGCTGGAAATATGTGTTGTCTTTGTAAAGAAAAATTTCTCCATATAGACAGCCACTAGATCAAGATACACTTGACCCATTTCTGGGTATTTTGACTCAGCCAAATCAACTTCATTACCTGGTACTACAAATGTGCTCTCAATGTATTTGAACAACTTGGAACATGCTTGCATTTTACCTAATGCATTTTGTGCCACTACTTCTATTGAATAAGGCAATGGGGTAGACTGTTTGATCATATCCAAATCGTAGCAGCTTTTGAGAGCATTATGAATACATGAAGGTTGCCTTTGGAAACACAACCCATCCAACATATCAGTTATTGGATCATGTGGTGCTTTAGATGGTTGTAGTATTGGTTTTACTTAGACCTCATAATTTCTCCCGTGAATGTCAACCAAAATGTGATCTAGATTCCCTTTCACAATTTGAAATGAATTAAAGCATAAGGGAAAAGAATCAATCTAGATCAATTCATCATGTGTTTCATATTCTGTGAGTTCATCTGAGATTTGACATTCAGAAGGACTCAAGGGTTGAACCCCTGGATCTGAAATAGATTCTTTTTCATCCACGATTTCCCATCCGAGTGGTGAGAGAGTTCTTCCATCCTACTTTTGACAGATTTTTTATAATTTTCTCTTAGAAGTGAGGCAAAACATAGAGGATGGAATTTTTCACTTACTTGAAAACTTTCTGCATTTTCCTCTTTACAGTCTTGCTCGGCATGCAAATTTTTATTTCCATATTTGCATTGTGATAAACGGGTTTCTTTCTCCCAAGAATATGGTGATGATTGCATTGAACAATCAACCTCAGTCTCAACCATATAATATTCCTCTTGATAATCATATTTGAGAATATTATCTATGTATGTAAGGTCATCTATCATGTACATCATCCCAGGAAATTTCCCTACCTCTTTCTGATTTTGAACTTCCTCCTTGGCTATGTTGTGAATTGAGTACATGAAGCAATCATTTTCTATTTTAGGGTGTCTAGAATGGGCTGGGAACTTCTTGGGTACATTGATGCTTTCCCTTTCTAGAGCTAATGGAACATGAGGTATTTGAACATCAAGTTCCTCTTTTCTTCTAATCTTATGCATCATTTCATTGACTATATTTATCAAGATATCTAGTTTTATCTCTGAAGATACCAATTGTTCTTTTTCTATTTTGTCATTCTTCATTGCTTTTAACTTTTCCTCTTTGTTCAAAAGGTTGGCTTCCACATCAACTGCATCATTTTTCATTTCTTCAAGGGTTGCAGTGCTCCTTTCTCTTAATTGGAATGCCATCTCTGGGTCAAATGCATCTGGGTAGTGTAAGAGAGCTAATCCCAGGGGTGGCCTTATAACAATAGGCATTGAATGATACACTTTATTGAACCTGGCTAAAAAATGTTGTACTGTCTCCCCTGGCTATCTTTTTAAATGATTATATTATTCTATGATGAAGAAAAAATTTCCCATGATCACCCATCTATCTAGGAAAATTTGCACAAATTGATGAAAAGTGCTAATACTTGCAGCTAGAAGATTCTTAAACCAATTTTTAACTTTACCTTGAAATGATAAGGAAAATACTCTGATACATACATCACCGTCTTCCACCTCAAACAGATCAAGAAAATCCTCAATATTTTGAATGTGTTTTTCATCATTTATCTTCGCATTTTCTCCATGAAACCTCGGTAGATTATTGTTATAATTTGTAGGGAGGTCATGGAGGATATGAGGCAAAACCATAGGCTTGTAAATGTCTGGGAGTTTTATAGGTATATAGGGTAAGCATGAGGCATATAACCACTCGGAGATTTAGCAAGAGCGAAAGATGAAGCACAAGGCTCATGTCTCAGTGGGTTTTCCACAAGTGTATCAGGGATGTGCACAGGTGTATGAGTATGTACATGATCTATAATATGGGGCTTAGTTTCTTGAGGCTTATCGATTTGAAAATGATCAATTTAAACCTTAGCAGCGTACTTTTGATCAGGATTAGAGTAAGATAGAACATAGTTACAGATAAAACCAAAAATTTATTGAATACAATTTGGGCTTGAATACCTTCTCTTTCCAGGCTGATTGGTCATGTTTCAAGTCCTTCCTCTAGTGGAGTCTTTGAATGGAAATGATCTGGATTTGGAGTCACCAGGTGGATGATTTCAACCTTCTTGTGTTTAGATGTTGTTCCACCATCAACAACCAGATGCCAATCTTGGAAAATACTTCTAGCATACAATGCTTCTTTTTTTTTTACTGGGGTTTTTGAATTCAAATGCAATGTCAATATTTCCAATAGTTCGCCAGTATGGTCACCATTATGTTAGTGACCCTTTAATTTATAATATTGGCAAGAATAAACGATAGAGGACAACATCAAACCACTTTGGAATCCAGGACATATCCTTCCTAGACTCAGAGAGGGCTATCTCTATTTATGATTTAATTTTTCTTTAATATTATGAATGTCGATGTTAGACTAATTACAGTGATAGTGAGAATTGGTTGTTTTGATTGTTTTTGTTGGTTGGATGAGCAGGTCTGCAGAAGCCAATCCATTGGGATATGGAGTCAAACAAGGGTTGGTTTTGTTGCATCAAAAGTTTAAAAGCATCACAGGGCAAGCTAACTGTGTGTGTTGGATCTTAAAGCAGCAGGGATTGTGAGGTGAAAGAAGCAGTGAATGTGTAGTAGTGGTTAAAAATAAATTAAGAATTTCTTAACCAGATTTCATGAAGAAAACACTCATATTGTAATCATAGACAGAATTAAGGTGCTCCAACAAAAAATATTAATCTAAAATTCTGTTTTACAATCAGCCTAAAATGATACACAGTGAGGAAAAATAGTGGAAACATTCAACATAAAGAAGAGAATCACATCACCAGACAGACACAACTCAAGTATCTTGCAAATGATTTCTTTCTATTGATGCTCTAGCTTCCAAAAATTATAGCGATAGTTATTATAATGCAATTTTCAACAGGGGCCAATCAACCAACCCTTGATATTTCCAATACATGCAGTATTTAACTAAAAACTATTTTGGTTGCCCTATCTACTTTGGTAAATTTTCATTAATTACATTTAATAACAAATTAGACAAGTGTGGCCATGCAAGGCCCAAACAAAATATCTTTGACAAAGCACCACCTATGGAATTAACTTTGGCAGCTCTTCATGAATCCAAAAAACTTTAGCAACTCTTCGTGAATCCAAAAATGGGCTGAAATTCGTTGAGGTGGTCATGAAGAGGCAAGAATGGGCGGCTTTAGAAATTTGGCTCTACTTTTGTACCGCCTTTGCTGGATCATTAAATATGATGCAGTGTTGGCTGATTTCAGTTGATCGATGGTTGTGCTAATTGTTTCACTGTGTCCTGTTAATCTACTCCTTTTTCCCGACTTTGCCTCTTCTGCTTGTGTCGGGTCCCTTACCCGAGCTTTTTTTCCCGCATTCGCTTTCCTTCACAAAACATCGTATCTACACATAATCCTAGACTTCAAATAAATTCAAATATTCTTTTTAAAATTATCGCGTCCATCCCTTTATCACATTGTGCATTTCAGTGTTTATAACATATGCCTGAGCGCCTATCCTCCCGAGCTTGCGAAGTGCAACATGCGATGGGCGGACATGACGTCCCAAGGAGTTGGGACCCAACTTATATTGCAAATCGCAGTTCAGGGAGTTTTGTTATGAGGAATGGAGGGTAAAGGTTAAGATATGGAATGCGCAATTTGTGACGAGCAGAGAGGTTGGTGATGCGAAAAGTCAACGAAATGGTCAATGGGATAAAGGTTGCGGGTGGAATTTTTGATGCGATATATCGCAATCGCAAGATTTTAAATTATCGCAAATCGCAAAATCAAGGATCGATGAAATCAGGTAATTTATAATATTTTCGATATGTGATAGCGATGATGATGGGGTAGGGAAATGGGTCCCACTTATTACCACAATCGGGAGTTAGAAGCAGCAAACGGGAATGCAAAAGGGAAGTAAAAGTGCAAAGTTGTGATGCGATGAAAAGCTAAAGTGTCAATGGGATAAAGGCTTTTTGCGGTAAGGTAAGGTTTATTGTGGTTTATATCATATATATAACATATGATATATATGTATATCAAAACAGCCTGATGTGGGTGGAAAAGCTAAAATGGAGGTGTCGAGGCTTAATATAAATTCCCAAAACTTTATATATGTGGGTTTTGGAGGGTTTGATGAGATGGATAGTGCTACCCAATGCATTTAGTCTTAGTTTGGACTATATTGGAAATGAGGTGAATACAACCATCCTTTGCCATCTTTTGTACCAGAAGTACCTTCTTGGGAATAAATGACAGTCATGGAGTATTATTTTCAATATAAATGATCTAAATAGAGATAATCAGTCACCTTAAGATACTGTAAATTACAGGATCGTAACATAGGGATTATTTTCTTGAACATATTGAAGATGATGAATTTGGTTTTTACCTAGGTTGACTATAAACTAATGAAGATCACAGAAAAGGGCTAGGGCATTGAGTTGTCTTTGCAATTTTTTTTGGGATTAGACTATAAGGGCCACGTCATCTGCAAACATCAAAATATAAATTAATTCATGGTGTATAAGGAAACCATTTCCATCTTGTATGTGCTCATGCAACGACTCCAACTTGTCAATATAGATCCAAATAGTGTAGGGGACAAGAGAAAACCTTGTTTTGCCCCTGT